>JABFFJ010000166.1:0-91540 GCA_013623715.1 Fusarium verrucosum
AGGATTTCTTAGGAAAAAGGTATCTATAGGGCAACGTGAACTTTCTAAGTTTTTATAGTATACCTCCTATATATTATCTCGGCTCTGGCAAGAATAAGATGGCCTGGTTTCTACTACCGTATTGACTGAATTCGCTAAGCTATAAGCATTCATATTATCCCCGGATCCCTTTTAAATCATTCTAAATTACAACAGACTAATTTCCAATAGCCCAGTGTCACTTCATGTTTCTCGGGCACTGGTCGTTACACATACTCGTCCTATCCAGGAGTCTCGATTTAGTTCTTTTCTAAATGTGCGAGCTTAGCCTGAGCAGTATCTTTAGTTGTAAGAAACGCACAAGCTCAGAAATAAACCATTTTGAAATTCAGCGAACAACCGTGATGAAGGATCTAGCCTTGTAACTCATGCAAGGTTCTTGGCTGTATCGGCTGCGCATCTGACTCCACCAAAACATTTCCTGGACCTCCATTGACTTCTGATATTAGAGACTCATTGGCCGGGCTGGAGTTTGGGGTTATTGAATAGCCTTCCTCCTTGGTATACGTGTTTATGTTTTGTCTCCCTCGTCTCCTTCGGCGAAGAAACCACCATCCAAGGCCCAACAGGATACCAAGGGCAGCAACTCCCCCAACAACCCCACCAGCTATAGCTCCTGCATTAGTCCCAGATGAAGACTTAGATTCGGATTCGGATTCGGATTCAGATCCAGAAGACGTGGGTATCGGGGCTTCGAGCGTGAATCGATCCGCATCGCTATAACAGCAGTTCTTGTCTTTCTCCATGTTGCAGCAGTATTCGTTTGTTGCACACGAGCTGACTCTGATCCAGAAATCTTTCTTTTCTGGTAACCCGGTTAGCTAAAGACAGAAAGTATTCCAAGGTAGGTCACTAACTCCTTGGACAAATCGTTTGGCAGGTAGACCAATCCTTGCTTGTACAAGCACCTCGATATTCCCAGCTATTAGGGATTCTACACAAGCCATTCGGTAAACATATACTATTACTATCCTCTGAGCAGCAGGTAGAGAAGGTCGTGTCTTTAGAGCTACATGGCTTGTACCTGGCAGGCGCTATTGTACCATTCGCATAGTAACAGGTTTCAGCCAGCGTCCACTGGAACAGAGCGAACGGGAAAATGAGGGTGCTCAACTTCATTGTAAGAAGGATCACAGGCTCCAATGATGTATCCCGAGAGACTGGAAAACGAATAACATAAGAACGGTTAGAAACCAAGTCTGGCAGATGAGAGAAGGAAGAAGATTGTTGTTCAAGCCGGAGCTAAGAGGGGTACAGAATGTCGCCAAGTTACTGCTGATGACGTAAGGATCAAGGCAGCAGCAAAGGATTCTTATGAAGAATTGTCTTGTTATAACGTAACAGTACCTAAGTACGACGTCGTACAAAGGAAGTTGGGGGCCATCAAGTTCTGGACGAATGATGAGACAATTCAGTGGTAGGCGGTCGTGTTTGTCCCACAGTGATCTCTCGTAATTGGAGACAATCATTCCCTGTATAGCTGAGATACAGCCCCCAAAGGATATGGTCTTGTCGATCAAGTGCATGGCGTATGTCAGCATGCGCCTTGGCGAATGCGAGCGGCCCAAATTGCCCGAAATAGTATAATGTGACAGTTGAAGGAATTCGATCGTCAAAGAGACGCAAGGCTTTCATTAATGTATTTCGGAGGTCCTCTCCCGGCTTGTATACGCGTCGAGGTGTCAAGACGCAAGACTCTTTGTTTCTCGGGTAGGGATCAATAAGACGGGGTGAGTGCGGTGATTATATTGTGTCCAGCTTATACCAGTACTTATTAGCATACCTCAATGGCTAGCCATCTGAGCCAATCGCAACATCGTCCTCGGGTTTTGCTGCTCGAAATTGCCACTGAGCATTAAACATGAAGCTAGGGTGATCTGAGCAGGAAGGTCATTTGTCGACACAGCCATTGATCGACATAGCAACGCCCCAATGATGTTTAAATTCATGGCCAATAAATGATGCGATTTACCAGGTGGATCATGCTGTGCGATCGTATATATGCCCGACTACAGATGCACAGAACAAATCTAGAAGCAGACTGGGACAGTAGGTCTGTCAAAAGTCCCTCAAATAGTTGTAACACTAGGTACAACTGTGAATCGAAACGTTATACAACATAGAACAGCCATGAACCAGTGGATCAGCATTGCTGTAGACTTGCTTCTTGAAACAGCCCGTCAAGACTTGTACGAGCGTGGCTTGGGGCGCCGCGTCACTAGCATTTGATCGGCGTAAGTAGTCGCCGCTGGTAGGTCTATGGTTCGACCTTGGTTGGTGTGTAAACTAGATTTGGAGCCCTGAACGCTGATCAATAATGACTTTTCTCGTAACCGGGAATTATCTTCCAATCCCTTCACAGCTGGGCCTACGGGGGTTGCCGTTTCGTAATAACCTTATTTCTAGGCAAGTCGAAAGGTAATTCAGATCTGCTCCTTTATGTAGTCCCTTTATATAATCTTACTCACATGTTAAACCTGAATGTTTGTTTCTAAATTATTTCTGAAATATAATAGGTATAACGGCACGAAATCAGCATTAAACTACAAAACAGAAAATTCATCCTAAAGACGGTTCTAAACTCAGTCTCTTGTCACCATGAAGCTAACGTATCTATTTGCTTTTGCCTTGTGAACGCCAACGCCACCGAAGCTCGCAGCAAGAATGATAGTTACCCAGTTTCAGCTGGCGGATGTTAAAACGTGAGTGAACTAATTCAACACACGAGTTATTCTTGTAATACTCATATAGACATGCGTCATGGTCGGAAGCGGTAGTTTCTGCCGTACCCAGTCAAAGGGCGCAACAGACAATTTCCCATATGGCAAAACATTTGGTGACAATAGCCAACGGCTCACCTCCATTAGTGTGCAACATTACTTAATAAGAAGGCCATAGTAACTAACTGGGAATAGTACAAGTAGAGAAGGCTACCCAGGCTGCCAGGGAATATGACAGGAAAGAGGACGAGGCTTTTCTCGCCCTACCCTTAGCAACCACTGCTACCATAGTGTTGTTTTGGTCGTATTCCCCGTTCTTATTCTAAGCAATTGACTTTACATATTATAAGCTTGAGGGGGGCTAGGTACGAGGCTTACTTAGGTAGCGATCTCAGGTATGTACCTTGCCGATGAGCCGCCAAGAAAGTTATCTAATCAGTCAACCCTAAGATCTCAAGCGGAATCCGATTACAGATCTCAAGATACCCAATCATCGTATTGGAACTTTCAGCCAATCGGCCAAAAGACGCAAACTCCAGGCTCATGTAAGTTATTGGTCCAGGGATTTATGAGTTGCCGATGACGAATGGACACCAGCCCCTTGAGTTTCCTTCTTCAAAGGTTATCACTTTACCAAAGACCTTTGATGACACCATCGTTAAACAATGTTGTGGTCGATTTAAACTTCTTCCTGACGACTGTTAAGCTCAGGGAAGGACGTAGATCCGTGGCATTCTGTCGTCAACTTGCCCCAATTTAGCCTAGCAAGCAGTTCTCGCGCTGTTCTGTGCCATCATCTACCCTAAATGAGAGTCTAAGTAGAAACCGTATGTCAAGCCCGTTGTTACATCTGTTCTATAATCGTTGGCGCCAACGTCATAAGAACACCTTAGATTTGCAAAGTCGATTGTACATTTACTTAAAAGAACAACTAATATAGGAAATTGGTAAAGACGGTCTAACCACCCCAGAATACCTTCTATACTCTATCGACTAATCTCAAGAAGAAATTCCAAAGGATGCATGTACAATTACAGTCGCGTGACAATACTCCTCATCTGCCCGCTAGCCCATGTGTCAATCATTGACGTAATGACAAAGTTGAATCTTGGCAATTGAGACCTGAGACAGCCCGGCTGTGTGAATGCCAGCGTGTCCAAAAAGGTCACTTGCGTTGGGAGAGCCCATTGTTGTTTCCAATAATGATCGCCGTGTTGGTTGTCTTGGCTTGCAGGACGATGATCAACCGGATGAAGCAGAGAACTAGAAGGACGGCAATGCGAAGCAGAATGAGCCTCTCGTTGCTAATCAGAGGCATTCTAGGGGGCAGTAGGTCGGGATGTTCAACGAGCAATGAATGAATGTCTGCAAACGGACAGGGATGGTAGGATAATAACTCTGTTCGAAGACAGGATTAACGCTCTGAAGGAGTTGTGGGGGTGCAAGATGTTTAAAATTGGATTCTAAGACAAAACACAAAGGGAAGTCAAGTACAGTACCTCGACAGGTAGGGCAATTGCAAGGCAGCCCAGGTATCTTGCGCTGACGAGGAAGAACCGTCTTCGACATTGTCCGTGGAAAGGCCAATGGCACAATTTGTTAATAATAATGCAACCTCGAACGTGCGAGTGGCTTGCTTGAAGATATAGCCGATTGGATATAAGTCGGCCACAGAAATAAACAGGAAATGAAGATGTTCAATAGTCAGCAGACCTTGTGTAACACCAAACGCTTGTCTCGGATGCGTGTGTTTACTTTGGCTTGGAGAGGGGAGAAGGTCTCATTTATGAAATGTTCATGCGGGTATTGTAAGAGTTCAGATCAATCTAAGAGAACGCCCGCCATCGTCACAGCCCCATTGGGATTGTGATCTAGCACGGTGAAGGGTTTGTATCAGGGACGAAGTAAGGGGCTAGTCCCATCATGTAGTACCAAGGACTTTGCTCGTGATCATGGCAAACAAAATATACCATTAATGAAGAGCACGTAATGGTAACAATTCCATGAAATTTGTGCAAGCCAAGGCAATTACTGGGCCCTCGGCGCCCCTTTTTCTCTCCAAGCAAGACATGGCTTTACTCAGATACCCGGGAGAGCTAACTTCTATCAAGTCTACCATTTGAACAGTTTCACGTCGCATGTCCCTTGACACTTCCTTAGTATGTATCCATTGAGTCACATGTAGTTAGTATAATGTACCCCCATGTAAGGAAGCTTCCCAGCATATGCGGGAGTAGCCGTGGTGCCTTATGGCGACGTGTCCCTGACTCCCTACTCTATCTATCTCATCGTCATAGCTAAGGCTCAGACCGACAATACCAGGCAGAAAGGACGCTATGAGCTTGGAGTTTTTAGAGTTTGTATGAATCCCAATGGTCTCGGAACCGGAGGTCGGTCTGTCATGAACTGGAATATTGTATATGGCACTTCCCGAGAATGCTGAGTCCTGTTACCGCACCGCAGCCATGGATCTCATGATACATTATTGCCTAGATGAGGGAAGTAAGGCGGTCTAAAAGAGCATCCTCATAAGGAGAAGACTAAAAATACGACAAACGAGAAGGCCAGTACAGGCACTAAGGTGTTGCTGTTGGGATACGGGTCTCTTCTACACTATGATACTGGGATTCACAACCCGAATTGGTAATTACATTGAATGTGGCCCACGGATCGTGACCTACGCATTAACTTGCTAAAGGATGAAGAGATTAATGAGGAGTGGTTTGATATAGACTGCATTCTCGTTTCTAATCTACATCGCTTCCAAGATACCTCCAGTTCATTGTACCCTGAAGGCAAACCAGCTAAGTGTCAAGAAGGACGCTGCTCAAAGAAGTGACGAAGTGCTTCCAAAGCTCCGTAACTAGGGTTGCTAATTTGCATCGCCACATTCTCTCCCCCTTCCGTTGTACTCTCATTGTCGTCGCCGAACTGTTGCGTTCGGTTGACGCTGCCTTTAATGTGGCTGCTATTTGACTGCCCGTACTGCACCGTAGTGTTTTTATCTCCTTGCACCCTAGAATAGTTCTTGGGTCGCCCACCCGAAGCTTTGACCGACTCTTGATTGTTAGAAATGGCTGTGTTAGCCATGTGGGTTATGTTATACTCGACTTGCTGGTATGTTGGGTCGTCTGCTCGTGAGAACTTGCAAATCCGGGCATGATCGGCGTCGAGCCCGATTTGTCTCTCACGTTCACGCCCAAGGCCCAGTGTTGCAGAAGCCCGATCTACTACCAGCTGTTCGGCGTCAGCTCGGTCGGGTGTTCGGATATACGCGTGCTAGAAGCGAGACACTTACCTTGCGGGTTTTCCTGAGGGGTCTAGTTTCGAAGAAACTTATAAAGTGCAGTCTCTCGAGCAGGGGGCCGAACTCGTCGGTAATTAGTGTAAGGAAGCTCGAGTCTCTCGTCAGAGCCTCCAGGAATGTATTGGACGGGTTGCGTAGAATAGCCCGAGTGAGAGACGCAGCCGCAGCCCCAAAACCTGCCCCATGTCCCCCTCGGTGAGGGGTACCAAAGAAAACCACACCGAATGTTGCTGCAAGGATGCTGGAATATGTGATATCATCTCTGCAAGTAGACAGTGCCTGTAATTGTCAGCTTGCTCGGGACTACAGCATCGGGTTGGCACACCCGCTTGACAACAAGCCCTCCGAGGCTGTGACATATGAAGATGATAGGGCGGTCCGGATTCTTCTGTATTTACATTAGAGACGGTCCAGTCATAGAAACAGAGGGAGGTCCGACAACTCGTTGTGATGACAATCGGTTTAAGAGATTGTCAGCTTGTTCACACAGTCCTGATGTTGAAGTCTCAAACGCTACATTCGAGTTGTACCCGAAAATCATCACCCGTGAAAAAGGAATTTGAGTCGGAAGGAAATCTCGCAACCAAAGCTTTCCTTCAGTTGTCCACGTAGTCTTTGCTTGGTTTGGGTGGTCAAGTGGATTGAGGCCGTGGACGGCAACGATACTAAACACAGTGCGTAAGATGGTGTACAGTATGCCTTGTGACAAAGGTAGGTCTTACTCGATTAGTATACCTTGTCCTTCATGTTCATAGATTGTTTCAAGAAAGTTTTGTGAAGTCACAGTCTGCTGTGGCGGCGGCTGAGGCAGGGGGGCAGTTAGCTAAGTGCACTCGACAGGGTTGATTAGGTCGAGATGTACCGGCTTTGACTGGTGAGCAGATTTCCAAAAAAGGCAGGAACGCATGTTGTAATTGAAGGAAATGTTGCTGGTTATTTTATAGACAGGCTCAAGGTATTTCTGTGTTGGTTACTGCCTCCTGTTTTATGTGATAAATATTTTCGCCATCACTTGGGCTGGTTGTTCACCTAAGTACCTGGGATGAAATCAGGCTCGGGTGCAGACCGCCTCCTCTATCGAATAAAAGACGGCAGCCTGCCTAAGGGGTGGTACGAGAGGTCAGATGCAGGCATGATATTATAAAGCTTTAATTAATTATAAGAATATCAAATAAAACTATTCTTCGTAATATATATATATATAATTAAACTTACTAAAGCTTTCTCTAATAGCTAATAGCTTTTTATTATAATTATCTCACGTATAGAATTATTATTTTCTATTTAGTTTCATCCCCCGCGTCCGATATCTTATATCACCCCGAGACCTGCATATATGTGGCTGGCTGAGTGCTGACCAACATACATAAGGATACGTGGCCATATTACCTAGAATTGAGAAACAGGCTCGGGCTCGGGCTCAGGGTCAGGTTACACAGCGTCTCTCCCCGCCCAACTCAGGTCCCTCACCATCTGCGGGCGGGCGGTCACGCCGATGGCCAGGCAGAAGTGCAAATATTGGATATATCTTTCAGCCCCTTTGTAATGAATCTCATGATGAATGATATGCTTGAAAAGGGCTCTGGGAGTCCGCCAGTCTTGGTTGAGACAGGAGGGTCGTGAGAGCCTTCAACGAAATAGTGCTCAATAAAAGATACCATAAACCTGGTAGAGAAGGATAGGGCTGTGGTGATCTTACCAAGGATAATGAACTAAGAATCCAATATTGACCCTCTAAGAATAGCCAACATGCATGTCCTTGTCAAATTTGCATTTTACAGCCCCTTTCTATTTATCTATGGCATGCAGTAGTATAAAAGCCGCATCTCACAGCAGCCGTCATTCAACTGTATTTAATTGCTCTCAAACCTCCCCGTGCCACGTATTCATCGTCATCTAGATTGTTGCGTACTCCGAGCCTATGAATCACGGTTCGTCACAAAGCAAAAACGTTTAACTCCTCAAGGGTAAACCGGTTAGTCATTTCAATACTTTTATTGGTAAATGAAGCACAGTTTGAACACTTTTAACATTATGCTGTGACAGACAATTCAACCGTATGGCGGCCGGAACAGAGCTTCCACTCGATGACCATACCGAGCAGATAGACCGACTCTCTTTCCTCGACGAAGACCCTCACCAGACGGAGGACGGACGAATGGAGTTGATGCAGCCCGGATCCCGCTCCCAACCACGTCCGACGACCGGCCAGAATCCCTCTACTTCTTCGGACCCATTCAACGCTACGGATCCCAGGAATATCAATACCGTTGACGGGAACAACAATTTTAATAGGCAGTCGGGTGGAGATAATTATAATCAGACTAATGGGAACGGAAACTCGAGCTATCAAAGCAATCAAAGACCACCGGATGATGGTAACCCGCCGCAGCAATATAAATATTGGGTCGTGGCTCTCATCGTGCTTGTTGCTGGCTTCGTGTGTAAATCCCTCTGGCGTTAACGGACGTTAAATGACGACACTGGGCTCACGATGGGACGTCATGCTTTCCCTTAAAGGATGTATATTATAGACATAAATAACCTCTATCACAATACCTAGATCCTGTACCCCGCTCTTGATACCTTATCCACGCTTCACCTCCTCTTTCGAGATCATTTCCTCCAGCGACCCGCTGATAATCTGTTCCATTGCTTCCATCGACATTCCGTTCTCCTTCGTCGCCTCTTTATCCGAATCGATATCATTCTTGCCATTATTCTGAATTATGAGGCGAACGTTCGACTTGATGTTACATTTATGCTCTTTTCCATTTTGCCCTACTCCATTGTAATGCCCTTCGGTGTTGCATGAGTTATCGTTCCCGGACTCTGCGATGGCGTTCGAGTTTCCATCGATTGTGTTTCTGTTATTCTTTCCGGACTGGGCCACTATGTTATTATTGCCGTTTACATGGTTGTAGTTCCGGGTCTTGTTTCGCGATGGTTCGTTTGGTTGGTTGGAAGCAAAGGGCAAACGCCAATTTTTGCCATCTCGCAACCATTCTCCCAGGCCTAGAACTGTCTCGACCAGCGGACCTGTGACAGTGACCATCAGTGACTCCGCTCCCGTATCTGCATGTCGCACATGGTTCATCGTACTTATGGCTTGTTGGTCGTGTTGGGCAGAAGACGCCCGTGCTTTTGCAGATGCCTGAGACATGGCAGCGATCTCTTTAGACGCACCAAGTGTTGATTACTCCAACACGCTTGAGTTCTGGTGAAAGAGGTAAAAGTACCGTGACGGCTGTTTTGCAAAGTTAGGATGTATGAACTAGAAGTGTTGGAACGTTGAGATAGGCAGCACTTTGATGTAGCGTTTCGAACTTCCGGGGGCGGCCCATTGCAACAGCTTGTTTAGCGGCATCGACACCTGACCTTGACCCCTGCCTCAATAGTGGGACACTGAAGGAAGTACTGATCATGTTTGTATGATTCCAGATGATAGAGTCTCTGTCATTTCACACCCGCGAATCTTATCCTTACAATTATGGAGATATAATATTAATCTCTTCTCTTACACGCCAAGGTTCTTACACGCCAAGGTTAGACAGAGATGTGAAAACGAACGCTCCAGTGTTACTCCAAGCCATTACGTACCTGACAGTACAAATTGACATGCTCACGGCACGCCGTAGACGGATGTCCGGGGGCAGATGAGGGCTGATGGCATGATAGGTTACACTCCAGGAGCAGATGGCTCTTAGACGACTCGCCGTCTTTATGTCTATCAAGGGACGCTGCAGAAGGTCTTATTCGTATAAGTTGGGCCGGTATCTATTGCTACAGGTACATACTCAAAGTTTCTCAGATAGCCCAGCTGCCCGCAGCTTGGGTGTTCTCTGTAAGCTAATCAGCAGTACTTAAGGTAACATTGGGTTAACGGGGCAAAGGATGTATATTTGTTATCAATAAATGAGACACAATGTTCTTGGCTCCTTACGTATTTCCTTAACTATTTAGAGCCATGTCTCATACCTCCGATCGAACCAGTTCCAGCGCATCCTCCACTATCCTGAGTGCCCCAAATAGCTCGTTATCATGGTACTTCTGCGCAACAATTTGAAGGTTCACCGGGGCGACAGTGAAGTCCGATCCTTCCCACAACTTCTTGACCAAGCCACAAGCCTCACTCAACGGCTCATACCCATTATTATACTTTTCATTTCCAATGACCTTGACCGGTGTAGGGATCACCACACCGGGATAATCAACAAGATTATAAAGAGATGTGTAATTCCAGAAGAAGGCTGTATCGTGGGCAGATGCTGGCCCAACAAATGCTGGTCCAATCACAATATCGACATCTTGATCAGCCCAGCTCTGAGCGAATGCCCAGCGGAACTCATCCCTTTCGCGACGCATGAGGCTTACCTCAGCAGCCGTGAGCATACCGCGGGGCTCTGCATCTTTCCAAATCCATTCACTCAGTGGGTGAATCGGCTCTCCTGTAACTTCAATGGCTTCCTTGGTTGGTTTTGAACCGTCCGGCCAATACATGCGTCGGATCTTTGACCATGCGCCCGCAGAGTCAAACACCTTGAACTCCTTAAGCTCAATACAATTGTTGTACCTGGGATTGGAGAGCTGGTCACATGCCCATGCCAGAGCCTTCTTGACTGGCGGCTGAGGCTCAATAAAGCCGTCATTTTCGATAACCCCGATCTTGAGGCGGCCTTTCAAAGGTGTCTGTAACCCTGTCCATGGGATGGGAACTAGGTTTGGGTCTCGCAAATGAGGTTTCGCTGAGAGAATGCATCGCATGAGCAGGTCCATGTCTCTCAAACTGCGGCACATGGGGCCAGCAGAGCCTAAAACGTTCAGTTCTGCCGGAAATGGCTTCGCAAGGAATCCTCGTACTGGCATAGTATATGAGGTAGGCTTGAATCCATAGATGCCGCAAAAGGCTGCAGGTCCGCGGATACTGCCACCTATGTCGGTACCAATACCGAGGACAGATCCTTTCATGGCAATCAAAGCCGCCTCGCCACCGCTAGAGCCGCCGGCTGATAAATTGATGTTGAAGGGGTTAAGAGTGCGACGCCATAGAGAGTCAGTCTCCAAGTGCATGATTGTCTGGGGCTGATTGGTCTTGCAGTAGAAGACAGCACCAAGGCTTCTTAGAATCGCAACCATGTCGCTATCCTCACTATCCTCTACCATGCTAGCAAGACAGCCTTGAGAGGAGAGCGTCCCAGCAATAGCCATGTGCTCTTTGATGCTGATAGGGACGCCATGGAGGGGACCAATCGGCTTGCCATGCTTTTTCATATACTCATCTAACTGTTTAGCTTGAGCAATAGCTTCATGCATAAGCCACTGAGTCAAACAGCAGGTAAGCTGGTGGGCAATGATGGCACGTTTGGCAAAGGCTATCGCAACTGCGACAGCAGTATGTTTCCGGCCAGAAATAGCCTGAGCTAGACCAACAGCATCGTAGTCCTCTGTGATGCAAATCTCCTCTGGCGTGAGGATTCCGCATGATACAGGGATCTTGGAGACATCGAGAGGGGGGTTGGCGATAAGCTCTGGGGGGAGGTAGTACTCCAAAGGCACTTTGGCCGCCAGACTTTCAAGAAGAACGGCCCGCTTGGCTTCAAAAGTAGATGTTCCACGGGGAACCGGCTTGGTTCGTACCGTGGTGAAGGGCTGAGGCTGTGTTTCTTTTGCACTCTTGGTTTCGACAGTAGACACGTCCTTGGTAGTGGCTTGCGGCCACAGAAGTGGACTGGGGGAAACGAGACTCATTGTTGATATGAGATGTATGATGATGAAGGGAATTGAAATAGAAGAATCGCACGGCAACGTCAATGAATAAATACAACTCCGAAGCTGCCATGTCTTCGCATCTTTGAACTCGATTACTTAGTTGTCGAATTCATACATACATACTGTAACTACTTGGTTATCTTAGCGTTGTTGAGGAATCCGTCACGTCCCCTCCCCTCCTGCGCAATTACACACCATTGGCCAGACTCAACCTTGGTGGATGCCACTATCTAGATGATCGATGGCATATTGACCATTCAGGTGTATTTGCGCCATTAGTCTGTGTTGGGTTGCAATCAGATCAACACTGGACGTTGGACGCGGGGGAACGGATTTCGGAATGTCGGAAAGCAGATGGGGCTAGCTAACTATGGTTAATGACTTTGTGGAAGGCAATTGTTTTATCACTCACAGGTTTTGGATGATTTATAAGCGTTTACTCTTTCGTTCCAGGTGTCAGTAAATATTGATCTGCTGTGACATTGTTGCTAACCACCAAAGCCAATGGCTCGTTTATCGGCTATCGCTGGACCATATCAGTTGGCCTGTTATCTTTTATGCAGGCTAGAACATGTATTTGACCCTTTTCTACCTCTGTTATCATGGCTCCTGCTATCATGATCCTCTGGGCCCAGGACAAAATCCATTGGATCGGAATTAAGTCTTCCATAAGATGCCTTGCCTCTACCGGAATAGTCACTGACAACGATCTAGATAGCCAATTGATAGGAAATGTGATATCAACAGGGATACCCCGCAAGTTGAGAGTCCACTGATAAGCTGTTGCCCAGTGAGATGACAGGAGTTCAACCCCAGATTACGATTGAGCAGGGGTTATACTCGGCCAACCAAAGAGGTATAGGTCATCAGAAAGTCAAGGTTAAGCTCAAATACAACTTGGCCCGCCCCGTCTTCTAATCGCAAACTTGGCTTGACGCCCTCTTGATTTGCCCAGAACTTAATGAAATCTTACCACTTATCGCTCATTATAACGATCAAGGCAACATCACCCGCAGAGTATACGACAATGAGCGTGAGAACTATCAGTGCTGCTGCTCGGCCAAAATTGCGAACAAAAACAGGCTGTCTTACATGTGAGCGGGCATATTTACAAAAAAGAAATGGCAAACGCAGTTAACACAGTCTTACACAGGTAGGCAGCGACGCAAGAAATGCGATGAAAGATTCCCTGTCTGCGATCTATGCAGTTCTTCCGGCCGGGACTGTCTGTGGCCATCATCCAATGATCTGCTAGATCGTCGTTATGCGTGCCACTACGACTCAAGACATCAACATCGAAGTGAGACAACAGTGGTTGACTACAGCGACAACTCTACTGCGACACGCATTGATGAGTCCGCACAACTCCACAATCTCTATCCTGTCTCTTCTGACCTCATCAACATCTCGGCAGTTGGCTCAGTCTGTCCAATGGACCTTATCTCGCAAGCAACCTCAACTCACGGCGTGCTTTCCAGCCACTTAGAGCTCTACGTCTCACAGTATTTCTTCGATAAATACTTTCCTCTCCTACTGCTGCCAGATTGCTACCGTGGATTCCATGACGGCTGGCTTGCTGAGATACAGCAACTCATGCGGACAAATAAGAGTCTCTATTACTCAGTTCTAGCATGTGCTGCGTCCCACATATTTTTAAGAGATTCCGCGTGGGAAATGCAACGTCTTTCTGTCTCTTATTACACAACTGGGTTAAGGGAATTGTCATTACTCCTTCAAAGTGTTTCTCATTATGAGAACCACAATGCGCTCCTCATGTCGGTAATGCTTCTTTATATCCATGGAGTATGCTTCCTCAGCCAAGACCATTTCGGTATATCGCTAATGGCAGAAGTCAATAGGATGGGGCGCAGATAGTGACATACCACGCCATGTCAATGCTGCCACGCATATCATTACTTTACGGCTACTAAATCGACCTGTTGGCATTCAGAAGCTATTCGACAGACTGGCCATCGAAAGTATTATCTACCAACAGTTCTTGGTTACCACAGGCCTATGGTCCGACACAACTGGTTGTGGTCATGCCTACGATCCAAACTTCTGGAACAGTGTTGAGAACCTTCTTAACCGTTCTACACTGTTAGCTAGTGCGTCTCAGACGCTTGAAAGCCCTGTATTGGGCGTGCCGTTATCTCTTTTTCGTACAACACTAATACTCAGACAATATTACCGACCTGGCACTCGTCCAGGCCATACTATCCCCGAACAAATTCGACACGAGGTTGAAGCGTGGGAAGCCCAGCTCCGCGGTAACCAGGACTATGGCTCCATGTACAAGACAACTGATGCACCAATATTAGGGGAGATATCAGCCAGAGGCGAAACCTACCTTTATGCTGCGGTGGCTTCTTTGCTACTAGATCAAATAGACAATGGCGAAAAGGGCAGTCTTCTACCCTCGACGGTTCACAGGGACAAGTGGCAGGTTAAGATGTCACTTCAAATTCTCAAGAATCATGCACGCGACCCAGAGTGGTCAAGGTCATACTTAAAAAACTGGCCGGTATATACCCTGGGGTTGTTTTTATCCGATGCAGAAGATCAAAGGGTAGTCAATGATGACCTTCAACAGTGTTGGGAATCTACAAAAATGTCTCAAGTTTTACGTTACTATCACGATCTTCAAGGTATTTGGGGTTTGAGGTAGTTCCTATGTAGTTACTCCTGCATTGACGATCTATCAAATGCCTGAATTGAGTGTATTACAGGCTTCTGTGTAGGATACTCCCATACATGACTTACAAAACGACGATGAGGTAAAAAGAAAGGAAAAAGTAGCATATACCAGAGTAATATCAATATTCATATGACAAATAAATTCATTTTAAATTAACGCAGATGCAAATCATTATGACATGGTCGTTTGCAATTGCATTCATCCGCCATCATAATACCCTATAGGATACAGAAATTGCTTCGCTTATTTGAAGCCTGCTTTCGCATAATAATTACAAATAGTTATTTAGTTATTTATAGATAGAAAGTTTACAAAAATTGCCATAAAAAACTCCGTCCTTACTTATAGAGTTATGAATAACTTAGAGCGTGGTCTGTAAGTAGATCACCATTCTCAACATGTGAATCCATTCAAGATCACTTTCTGAAGGTCTTAGCGAGATGGAGATGTCATGATATTTTAAGCTTATAAATTTCAACCAATTAACTCTTTGCAATCACGCTTGTGCTCCCAATGATACAAGCACAACTTATGCCAATCATGAGAAATATTCTTATGCCTTTAATTAAGAGATCGGGGCTGCTTCCTGATGACGACTGTGCCTTCAGACGGAAACTCTTAGACCCGGGGTTAGCGTCTTGGTATGCCGCAATTCCCGTTTCAAGGTTACCGTTTAAGCTTGAACTTGGTCTTGATGTAACACTGAGGATTGTTGTGTCCAATGGGGGCGTTACCTTGGCATATTTTCGTCTAGTACTTCCTGAAACATGCCTTAATTTGCTGCTCGTGGGTTTCATGATGTGTATCCCTTGACATTAGCTGACTGAAACTTCAAACGGCCAAGACTTTGATGACTCCTTGTTAATGGATGATGAATCAAATTTTTATCTGATCTGTGACACGAGTTAAACTTGTTCATCATCTCTTCATCACATTGCTGAATCTCGTCTGCGTGCACTTGTCTTCTCATCCGCCCTGGTGGCATTTCTGTTCGTTTCTTCTTCAGTTCTTTGCCCTGGTGGCATTTAATTTTTCTTAGTATTACTTCGATCGCTCTTTCTACCATCATGTCGCTCGCATCTTGCCCTGTATCTGGCTCAGCAGGAGGACGGTGTCCTGTCAGCGGCTCCTCACAAGCCAACCAACTAGGACGAGGATGTGCATTCTCGGGGGCGAACCAAACTGGAGATCTCCATGCTGCATTCGATGTGATTAAAAGACTTGCAAAGTTGGGAATAGGCGCTAATCGGATATCTAGATTCCTCGTGGTATCGACACAGAAGACTGGCTCCGCACAAGGTGAGAGCGTCAAAGAAGAATCGGGAAAACAGTTGATCGGTGCTAACATAACTGACACACAGAGAACGAAAGACGATTAACGAACTGCTATATGCGCATTATCCATCCCGAACAGAAGTCGATTCAGCCAAGAACCAACAAGAGCTCGATGCAATGAACGCAAACGACGATGAACTCCTCGCGATTGCTCTCGGGGCACCGGCACGACAGGTCATGCGACGAGCTGAAGAGATCGGTCCTCAGAGCGGATGGCGCGACGGATATCTCAGCGCCGAGCATGGCTTCTGCCCTCCGGACTACGACGAGCCCATCAACGCCCTTGCTAGATCGCCTGGTCGAATCTGGTCCGACCTCTGCGAGCGCATGCCAGGATGCTGCGCCCGAGGAAGAGTGAGAGAAGCAGTGGCATCGCTCCCTCTCGTCGAGGGTACAGAGGAAAATATTCCCGACCAGGCTCTCTGGGGCGCGGTAGTAGCCCTCGGCATGCTCTGCTCCATCTACCGATTCGAGGATAAGCACAACGGAAAGGACGGAGTGGCTATCCCGACCAGTACAACTATCAGGCCCCAGTGTCCGATGGGTGATGATCTGTGCCAGGAGCTCGAGGGTATCCCGCTGTGCATCGCTCTTCCGTACTATCAGATCTCGCGAAGGATGGGTAGAACCCTACCTCATCTCACGTTCCCCGACCAGGCTTCATACAACCTCAAGATCCGAGATACCAAGTCTAATTACCCATATCTCGCGCGATTCGACAATACCGACTTGCGATGGCCGATGTTTGGAGAGAGGGCCGAGGTTGCGTTTCTCAAGGGATGCGCTGATACATCTGGTAAGACATTGAACCTACTTTATTCCCACTTACAACAATTTGCTGACAGTCACCAACAGCCTCTTTCCAACATGGTCCAGATGCCATTGCCGCTTGTCAGGAACACGTCATGACGGGCAACGTCGAGGGCCTGCTCCGCGAGATGATACGTTTGAAGGAAATCCTCGAAAGGATGCCCAATGCCTTTCACAGCATCTCGCCCAACCCTAACGCTGGGGATAATTACGTCTCTGCCGATAAATGGGTTCGATGGGGGCTCTTTTCTGCACCACTGTCCAACCGATGCCCAGCAGCATCCGGTCTGCAATTCCCTCCATATCTGATGATGGATGCCTTCTTGGGTCGTAAGACGTAGGTGGAATGGATAAATACCACCGGCACTTGAGTCGAGGCTAACATGACACTAGGCACTCATCCTTTCTCGGAGTTGAAGCACTGCATCTTCGAGCATGGATTCCTTCAAATCATCGGGCTTTCATCGCTGCCATTCAGTACCACTATTCCATCCCCGAATTCGTCCAGAGATCCCAGGACCCACGCCTGATGGGTGTTCTCGAAGGTATCGTGGAAGCTTACGCCGGCGAACGCGGCTTCATGGGTGCGCATAGATACAAGGTCTTTGGTATTCTTGAGGTCGCGGCCAAGACTGGACGAACGGTCACCAATGGTCTTTCTGGGGCCGCTGACGCGACCAGACCCTGGGAGGAAACTCATCGCCAATTCTCAGATGCTATGAAGGAGCGTCTGGAGCCTTTCCGTGGGAAGCTTGACATGGAACCTCACTCGATGAGAGGTACGTTCGAGGAATGTCGGTACATGGCCAAGATTGCGAGCTGCTCTCCCATCGACAGAGATGCAAGCCGTTCGACTGCCCGAGTCACGCTTGATATCCGAAATACTGGCATCACGTTTGCGCCAGGAGACCGTGTGGCTGTAATGCCTCTCAACAGCTGGGAAGAATGTTCAAAAATGGTGGCTGCTCTCGGCCTCGACGACCACCTGAGAGATTCAATCGATACCACGGGCGTTTGGTCACGGTTTAGCCATCACCTTTCGTCTGTGACAAGAAGTGCCCATAGACAGCTTACTGTCGTCGATTTTCTCCGACGCGGCCATCTTGCACCCATCACCAAAGAGCTTACCGTCAAGGTCCATGAGCTCCTGCATGCATCGTCCAACACTGTCCTTCAGGTTCTAGCTACTGACGAGTGGCCTGTACGTGGATCATTGGGTGACCTTCTCCAGAAAGCCGTTACAGATACACCAAGCCAGATATGGGACAAGGCTTTCAGTCTCGACAATCTCGACTGGTTACCTGAGCTCATACAGCTCGAAGTACCTCGGACCTACTCCATCTCTAGCTACAGCAAAGAGATGCTTCCCAACTCGGTCGACCTGACCATCTCTCGAGCTGAATACAAACTCTGCTCCACGTTCTCTCAAGGTCAGGACATCACGAGAGCCGGTGTCTCGAGCGGCTTCTTCAACCCACATCCATCATCGGCGGAAAACACCATGCTGCCAGACCAAGTACTGATTGGTGTCTCGCGGCCGGTGGCCTTTCAGCTACCCATTGACAACATGGCCCCGTGCGCATTCTTTGCTGGAGGCAGTGGAATCGCACCCTTCCGCAGCTTTTGGCAGCATCGACTGGCGACATCTGGATTATCTGGTGGACGAAACCTCCTGTACTTAGGGGTTCAGTCTCGTGACAAGTTTTGCTATGAGAATGAACTTCGGAACTTAGTCAAAAGCGGGTTTATGGAAGTTCACCTTGCCTTGTCCAGAGATGCCCACGGGTTGGCGTATGATGATGTCTTGCGAGATCTTGTGGAGAAAAGAACATCTCCTCGCTACATCGACAGCCTGATTATTGAGCAGGGCGCCACTGTCTGCGAGATGGTCATGTCCAAGAAGCAGGGTGGCCTCGGTGGCTACTTGTATGTCTGCGGCTCAGTGTCGGTGTTTGACTCGGTCATGAAGGGGATCAGAAAGGCCATTTACAACCATCGAACAGCAACCATGGAGACCGTGGACCTGATCATCAACAAGGCCTTTGCTGAGCGGCGATTCATGCTCGACGTCTTCATGTCACCCAAGGCTCTCCCTTGCAACCTCCCAACAATCTCTCTTTCAAACCTGGCTCAACACACAGGTCACCGCCCCGAGTCTCGGATGTGGATTGCAGTTCACGGGAGCGTTTACGATGTCACCGATTTCTGCCCCATGCATCCTGGTGGAACTCTCATCATCAAGTCCAATGCTGGCGTCGACTGTACCAAGTCGTTCGACAACCTCGCGCATACCAACAACCCCGAGGTGTCGAGTCTTCTTACAAGGTATTTTATAGGTCATCTGACCCCCAAGCCTGACTATGGAGATAGTGATGTTTCCAAGCTTCATGATCTTTGGGCTTCTTACTTGAGGGTTACTGTTGAGACCCTTGTTGCTCACCAATTTGAGATGCACGATATTATGGGTGACTCGCTTGACTCTCCGTCCGCTCATAACCCCAATGGCATCACAAACATCTGGCTACGCGAGGGCCTTCCCAACATCATCGCCATCAGAACCTTCTATGGGTACCAAAGTCGTCTCTTGCAGGGCGGCTTCTCTGCGCTATTCGGTCCAAAGCTGGAAGAACTAGTCCTTCGCCTCTCCTTCAGCTTCGCGAGCGCCAGCGGTCCAGGAGCGGTGAAGAATCTGCCAGACATATTGGGCGCAATCTCTCGAGCCAAGACTGGTGAGAACGCAACACGCAGCACAAAAGAGATCAGCGCTCTTGGGGACCTCATCTGTGATCCCTTTTCTGAGCTACGTTTCCAAGAGCGGGGAGTTTCCTCTTACGCTGCAAAGTGTGTACAGTTGGACATTGATCTCTTGGAAGATCTCCGACAGGAGGCCTGCAATGGGATGGACGCTTTCGAGAGCATGGCTTCAGTGGTTGGTTACTTTTCAGGTGCCGATACGGATGCCACGCCTGTTGCTGCCTTGTCTTCTTCCCTCCTGCAGACCCTTGAGAGGATGGCACATCGGTTGGCTATGTTTTATGCTGATCTGGCTCGTCTCTCTGTGTACCAGCCAGAGATTGAGCACAACCCGGCACGAACTCGATGGGCGTTTGTTAGACGATGCATCCGCGATGGCAGTCTTTTTGCCCTAACCAAAACCATCAGAACTGAGACTTTGATGGATAGCACGTACGATCTGCCTGGCAGGTTGGAGCAAAGAACGGATGAGCATGTCATCTCACGGATCAACAATACTATCATCTCATCGAATTCGGAGACATGGCAAATGTCTGCCCAGCCCGCCACAGGCAACACTATTGACCAAGAAAGACCTGGTAGTACCAGCAAAGACACCACTGTCCCTTCGTGTGCATACAAACAAGACCCGGGGCTGGTTAAATTTATTGAAACCTCGAACACCATGCCCAGCCCCTACCATCTGCCATATCTCCAGAAGGTTCTGTCAGAGAACCCTAGCGCTTTGTGTCCCACCAGGATCCAGCGTCCCAGCAGTCACGAGACTCACCAAACCCACCAGGTCCACCAGAGGAAAGCGTCAGAGCACGATAGTATACCATCGTCGGCCTCCGCCACGACTGGTTCAACCAGACGCAGCTCCCTGAGTGCTGGTTCGACTGCAGACTCTCTAACTGTAGACTTCGCCATGCCAGATCTCCCGACACCACCAACTGAAGCAAGTATAGTTCCACTCTTGAATCTTACCGGGTTAAATAGACGCCCGCGTATGCAGTCTGCTACATCCAGACAAAGCTTCATGTCGGCATTGGGGGCCAAGGACTCGAGGAGAAATAGCTCAATGTCAGGCACCAGTAATGCGTCAAGGAGGAGGTCTATTTACTTTGAGCATACAAAGGAACAATCAGCTAGCAGGTTATTGGAATTCAAGCTGGGGGCATTGGCCCAGGAGAGGCGATCGTTCTATGACTAGACCAAGTTTTTGGTAATCACATTTTGAGGCATCTAGGGTATATAGAAACCTACTGTTGAAATTGGCAACCTATCTCGCGATTAGTAGATTCTCCGCAATCAGACAAGACAGGTTGATAATCGGTGATATTACCTACCCCGCAAGATATGAATGCTCATTGTCAGTCTTTTTATCGCTTCCTTGCCCCACCTCGCTGACAGATGACCCGGATATGAGGGGAAATAATGATGAGATAGATAAGAGAGAGATATTATCTTGATGCTGTTGCTCAGTCTACTTTGATTGAGAACTTTTACACATACGTATACTATTATCACCATCAACCTTTCAAACTGCGAGACTGTTATTATGATTCAACGTATTACTCGAGAGACTGGGCTCCAAGCCTTTATTGACGCTATTGAGAAAGATGGCTGCGTTATTATCCAAGACTTCACTGATGTCGGGTCTCTCGAGCAGGCCGGTAAGGAAGTTCAGCCTTATCTTGACGAGTCTGCTTCCGCTGCTACTGGAAGTACTGTCGGAGCCTTGAATGGCGGCACTGCAATATGCACTAGGTTAGTTGGACGCAGCAAGACTGTTCGAGAGAAGTTCTTTTCCGATTCCTTATATCAGGTATAGTTCTTAGTCACTCTCTAGGTATCCCAGCGCAATATGCTGAAAAGATGTAGGACATTTCTCAGCACTTTATTGGCCTTGAGACACAACTCTGGTATGGCTCCGAGCCTACGATCCAGAAGTCCGATCCTTTACTCTCCATCTCCATCACTATGTCTTCACAACCAGGGACCAACGCCCAGAAGCTTCATCGTGACGACAAGAATCACCATGCCCGCCATTCGAAGGCCATAAAGTATGAAAAGGGAGGTGATATGCTGATAGGGCTTTTCGTACCTGCCTGCGATACGTTCAAAGAGAACGGCGCGACCCGTATTGTTCCGGGCTCACATCTCTGGGGCGACGACCAACCTGACTTTGGTGCTGACGGAAGCAAGGGCGTCATTGATGCTGTGATGAAGCAGGGCGAGGCATTGGTCATGTTAGGTAGCGTCTACCACGGTGCGGGACAGTATTCGCTGCCTACAGGTTGTCGAACCGTTCACATCATGTTCATGTGCAGTGGTGTTCATCGTCAAGAGGTCCGTCGTAGTTCATTCCTTCATCGTTAGTATGGTCGTGGCTAACAAATATACAGGAGATCCCTTACCTCAGTTATCCTATTGCCGACGTCAAGACTTATTCCAAGCTAGTGAGGGATCGGTTGGGTTGGAAACAGTCTGAGCCGAATCTGGGATGGGTTGACCTGAAGTCACCTGAGTTTCTTCTCGAATGATCCACGCATGCACTGATATAGCGAGTCCTTGTGCGGGCGCTGTTCGCAAGTGTAGGGGTACTGAGTAGATATTAAACTACAAATACTTGGCAATCTGGAAGTCAACGACCAGTTCCTCTTGTGGGGGGAACATTGGCCTTGATACGGAATCATTAAGGCTACCAAGCTTCTGTAAGACATCTGGCCGTCGATATGTTTTAGACTCTGTCTGCGATATATCCTAGGACTATCGAAATCTTGCTTACGTGACCATGGATGCATTCTATCTTGATACTAACTACTCGCAGAAACTTTAGATACGTAGAGGCAAAGTGTTACATGACTTGATAAACCTTACAGTAACACCAGACTTAGCAAACACCGCCTTGTATATCGCTTCGCGTGCAAGGAGTTCCCCTGCTATCTTGAGCAAGACCGGATGATCCCTCTCATCACAATGGAAGTGAATGTACGGAACTTCAATGATAACCCGCACACTCTGGAGTGCTGGAAAGTCTCCAGCCAGCGTGTTGTACCCAAGATGTAAGATATCCTCTAAACAATCCCAGTTTGGTGAGTCCCAATCCTCCATCTTGGTGATAAAAAGACTCAGGTTGCGGATCGTGTGAGGAAGGAAATTCGTTAAGCACGTCTTTTCATCATAGCTTTGGTCAGATTCAGTGCGTTTGAGGATGTGTCGGCAGTAAACTGATTGATCAAGTTCAAGAGAATTGAGATTAGGAAATCGATTGATCTGCTCTGGTGAGATCCATATGGGATTTTCAAACCCATAAAACTTATCTTTGTAGTTGAGGGTAAGGTGTTCCAATCTTGGTGACTTTACAAGGTCTAAAATCGACGTGGCTTGAAGTCGAAGGTCATCTGATGGACCTTCCCAGATATCGTTCCGGCGATGGTGCGCGGAACCGCTCACATACTTGAAGCTCTTGAGGTTTCGAGCGGTATCAAGTATTCTCGAGAGAGCAAGAAGGTCGTCAGTCCCTTCAGACAAGCACCACCCAATGATTTGAATGTCGGTCAGGTTTTCGAGAGCCGCATTGCATTCGGGTTCATAGAATGAAGCATCGTATTCTGGTTCCTTGTTCTTCTCCAGGCCTATCAAGACCAAAGTCTCTAGATGGGGAGATTCACGCAAGAAGAGCGATAATTCAGGACCAGAAATGCTAATCCGATCGGTCCCCTCCTCAACACTAATCTCATTGGGCTTCGTACCAATCGTCAAATGTCTTAGATTCTTGAAACCTGGGCTTCGTCCACGGTACTTCAGAATGTGCTTTACAAGATCAAAAAGCTTCTTTTCTCCCTCGCATCTTTGATCCATGAGATTGATGCGCACCGACTCAATGTTTGGACATAGAGCTAACAGGACATTCGATGCGAGAATATCGTTGTCCCTTAGATTGTTCTCCCTCAATAAAGATGGATCCGAATGAAGTTCAGGCGACAACTTGTTGGCAATTCGTTCAAGAAAACGACGGTCGTTGTAGACACGGCCAAAGGGCGGCAAGCAGACGTCCTTGACGTTTCTGGCTAGCTTCCCATCACGCTCAAGCATATGGAATGTGTACCGATTTGAGAGGCGAGAGTCGAGGGTGTGAAAAAGTATGGGCATGGCCTGCGAGCGACAGAGCCTGCTAGTTTGAGTCAATGCCAGTAGGGACTTGGTATCCTTTTTGCTGCGTTGTCGAGATTCTCCTTGGTTTATGTCGCGGCAATGCGGGCAAAAGTTTCCAAACACATGACTGATGATTTCTCTAGGGAGACTCTGGAGAGACTGAACTGTGGGGTCCTCCATTGTAAGTTGGTGGGACAGATTGGCGTGATAGATTGGCGATGCGATCTAGTTGGTAACTATGTGGATGCGTTTTTGTGGTTTATATCCGTGGCCGCCAAGCATCATTTTCTGACTCATCCAGCCATGCAAAAGGGCTCTACTCCCGGCAGTCACGTGCTTTTGTCGCACAACCGTAAATGCCAAGGCAAAAGGCTGTAAGGTGATTGGGATACACTGGGACAAACTGGAAAATGTCTAATAAAATTCGACATGAATAGAATGTTGCGGCTATATACAAGATTGCATGGCATGTAAATTACCCCGACCATTGGGGTTATCCACCTAATTACTATGGGTAAAATAACCTCCTCCCCGTAGAATAATGGGGATACCTGTCTAATGACCCTTTACCTTAACTGTAGTTGCGATGCTCGGAACCCCAGCAGAGTTCATCACGAACAACATCCAATAACCTGGGAGAATAACGCCAGCATCACTTGGTGTACCAAAGGAATACTTGTTTTTTCCGGTTCTCTTCAGTTTCAAGGGAATACGTCGCTGGTCAGTGTTGACGGTATGGGTGGATGTACCGTAGCGGATAAGCGAAGCGCTCTTGATGGCCGAGTCCGTGGTGATGGACAAGGTACCTCCTGGCTTGACTGTCTTTTTGGAGATGGACGAAATCTTTGGCCGGGTAGCTCGACCCCCATTCTTGTCAAATAGATATGCAGGAGTAAAGATTTGCGCATCAAAGTGATTGGTATCACAGTTACCGCAAAGACCACCGCCACCATTGAAGACAGTCGCGTCTGGCAGCAACAGCGCAACACTATGGTAGACTCGGACGATGGAATTGGGCTGTTGCTTGTAGAAAGTGTCGGTTTCAGGGCTGTATAGTTCAGGTGTAAGCTGCGGAGTGCTATCGCTGAATGGAACACCGCGAGTCTGGCCTCCGGTAATGAATACGTTGCCGTTAGGTAGGACAACCGAAGTATGGAAAGTCCGCGGGTACCAGAGACCGTTGCTAGCGAATGCTACCTTTGGTTGAGTGCCTGGGTTTCCGATGGTGATGATATGAGCATCTGTCGTTGCGTCGGTATCTTGATATGATGGCGCGCCGCCAAAAGTCAGAATCTTTCCCTTGGTGGCATCATACATGACAGCATTGCCGCACATCTGATCAGGAGCAACACCTCGATTCGATTGGCGTTTTCCTGCAGATTTCGTGTTCCCCTTGTCGGAGGTATAGTACCAGTTCATGGCTGTACTGGGACCAGCTTGGAAAACAGTCCCGCTCTTCCATCCAAACAGCCAAGCATGGTTATCAGCCCGGTAGATGCCCTGTTTGTCGTGTGTCAACATAGGCTTCGTCAAAGCATTTGGTAACGAGGTCCACGTCTTGCTAGTTGGATCATAGACCTCCCCGTTCTTCTCGTAAGAACCACCACTCCAAGAACCGCCAATAGTGAAAACGCGACCGTCAGAGAGGGTGGCAGAAGATTGATATCCTCGGGGGGTCTTCATCTTGGGGCCGGTTACCCAGCTATCACTCGCTGAATGGTACAAAGAAGTTTTGTCTGCGTTGTTGCCGCCAGTGACGACGATGTCTCCAGTGCCATCCATAGATATCCCGGGGCAGAACATATCATGATCGGTGTTGGAGACAGTGCGCTGGCTAATTTGACCGTTCTTAGGGTTCCAGATAGAGGTGAGAGTGTAACTGCCGGGAGAGTTACCGAATTCATCATACTTCCAAGAGGAGAATACGAGCACTTTTCCAGATGTTGGTTCCACGGCAGCAGCAACAGGGACAATTGGAAAGTCAAGCGTCGGGCCCCATTCACCAATCCCAGGAGCTGGCTTCGTATACGAGGCAGCCTGATAGACGTTGAGATCGGCAATGCTCGTCCACGGGTTACCCTTTGCTTCAGACGATGCCACCAGACGGACATAGCGAGCTGGCTTGGTCTCAAAATTAGAGACCTTCTCGGTATCGTCCCCATACCAAGTACCAGTTGCAACGGGGGAACCCCAATTCTTTCCGTCAGTGCTAAGCAAAACCTTATGCCCGCTTATGAATCCATTGGTACTGCCGTCCTGTCGCGGGAGCATTGAGATGCTGTTGACGTTCTTGACGGATCCCATATCCACGGTGATTGTGTGAGGTGGCTTAGGATTCTTCGTGTCGCTCCAAGCTGTGTGCCAGAAGGAGTTCTTGTCGCCGTCAATGGCTTTTGCGCACTCGTTGCCCTGATGGAAGCTATCACAGGTCACCTTCCATCCAGAACGGTTGATGGCGGTGCCGACAGAGGCTGCTGCCCGGGCTGCAAAATGGGATGAGCCAATCTGTCCTGGATGCGAAACAGCGACAGCATCGACTTGTCCCAGGGTCAAGCCCAAGGCAAGGCACGTCAGCCAGCCGGAGAGACTCATAGTGGTCATCAAATATGAGAGAATGGATGACGAGAAAGAGTGACTATAAATGATCGGTTTGCTTGAGCAACTACGAAAAAGAGTGACAGTGGTGCCCTTTCTAGGTAGGTATATATACGCAGTAGGACAGGAATCCGGCTTTCCATATGTCGCGCCTCTATATACCTATACGAGATGAGCTTCGGACACATCACTCGGCATAGATGAGCCGTGCTCAGGTACCCGACTCCTGCGCCACCGCTCCTTCAGGATGGTGTTGTGATAATATGCATTATTTCATGCGCTTACCCAGGACAGATGCCGTGCCTATTTGACCTACCGGCGGTGAGGTTGACGGATAATTGGGATGAAGGATCAGGGTGTTATAAAAGTCAGAACAGAGTTCTTGAAATATTTAGGCTGAAGTGTTCTCGTATTTATGTCACTAAGATTTTAGCGTCCTATTCTTAGATTCCCCTGAAATTCTTGTCTTGAGGCGCTTTGGTGGCGCTTTTAGTATGGAACTTGTAATTTGGATCAGATGAATTGATCAGCACACTTTGAGGCTAGGTTGTTTCACGCTAGGCAATTCGATAACGAGCGCCAAATTGCACCTTTCTGGTATCTAGTCAAGGTACTTAGTGAAAGTCAGCTGAAAATAGTCAAGGTGGATGCTTGCTAGCTTGCAATCCCATGGCGCTAGGCAGTCAATCATCCAAGATCGATCGTAAAGGATAAACAAATAATGACGTACCGAACTCAGTCAGTTATCACCATCTAGTCAGGCTTTTGCAAGTACCGCGGGATGAGGGACGCGTGAGATGGAAATGAAGAATCTGGGCGGCGATGTACATACACATTGAGCGTTTAGCCATGCAGTTGTTGATACAGGTACTAGTTAGGCTGCAGGAATGGCAGAGCTGACAGAAATATGTACGTACTGCTCTTGGTGCATATGAGGCTGTGCAACTCACAAATCACACAGCGCCAAGTCATAAGGTTACATGCTACAGAAAAAGAAAGGAAAAGAAAAGAAAAGACTCGTTTCAGCCCCGCTTCCCGGGGATACACTCATTTCTAACTCATATTCTCGCGACGAGATGGATCCATCAGCAATACTAGGCTCAGTTGCAGCTGCAGCTCAGTTTGCTGATCAAGCACTCAAGATTACACTACTCATCTACACCACCATATCGAGACTTGCAAATGCATCCAATCTTCAGAAAGAACGGTCTGACAGAATTACTCAACTGGGGGCTCTTCTACGAGCGGTGATCTCTCATAAGTCTTTTCAGACGGACCTTGTTGCAGCGGAACTTTCGCAATGCCTGAAGGATCTCAAGCGGTTGAATGACATTATCATCAAGCTTGATACCCCAGAAACCACCAGGAGATGGAAACGGTATCCTAGGCGACTTCTTGCGTTATTGAAGGAGAATGAAATCAATGATCTATTTGCCATTCTGCAAAGGGACAAGGGTTCCTTGGCCCTGGCATTGCAGAGTGCAGATTCGTCAGTGCACTACCAGAGTTGGCAACCCTTCTTGCGCTAAATACAATGCAACAGACAGCTTCTTGATGACGTCGGCATCAGGATTGAATCTATACATGGTCACGTAAACAAGATGTCGATAGTCGTAGGAGATATCGCAGACGGAGTCCAAAAAGCATCCACGGCCGTCCCAGACGTCTTGCAGAGGCTTGACAGCATTGATGCTTCCATGTCAAGACTGAGAGTATCTGCACCAGAGGAACCATTCGTTAACTTCCCAATAGCCCAAACCATGAAATTTATCGGGCGATCTGAAAGTCTTGCGAGTATGCGTCGCCACCTGTTAGACGAGACTACAGGCTCCGAGACACCATGCCTTATCGTAAAGGGACTTCCTGGTCAAGGTAAAAGTGCATTAGCGATTGAGTATTGTCGTCAAACGGTCCAGGACACGTACCAAGCCATACTATGGATTGATGCGAGCTCCAAGGGCACCATCGACAACGAGTTCACGGACATTGCAGCGCAGATTCTCCATAAACAACCTCCCATTCCTGTTACTTCCAAGGGAAAGGCATCTGCTGTTTTTAGAAACCTCACAGCTCGAAAGCTACAATGGTTGGTAGTGTTTGACGGTTTTGACGGGTTCCGGTCAGTGCCTAGGTTCCAAGAATATCTTCCCTCTTCACCAGACGCCTCCGTCATCATCACGACTCGTCGCCAGGACGTTGTCACGCGTATTCCTTCCGCGCAGGAGTTAGATATTGGTCCTATGAGTGAAGAAGATGCCATTCGGCTTCTCATGCAAGCCTCCAAGACGGATAGACACAAAGAGGACAACCAAGCCGCACGTCTAATCGTTGACGGTTGCTGGAAGAGTCCTCTTGCTATTGTTCAGGCGGGTGTTTATATCCAGCGCTCACGGCTGAGTCTTTCTGAGTTCTCAGATATAAGATGCAACAGGGCGAGATCTCTTCTTGAAAAGACATGGACAACAGAGTACTTGAACGGTGTCGAGGGCTCCGAGATGCCCAATGCCGTCAGCCTTATCACTGCCTGGGATCTGACAATGAGTCAATTTCAAAACGATCAAGGAAGGGGCCCGAAAGCCAATAAAGACGATTTATTAAAATTATTTGCTCATCTTCCGCACGCGAAATTCTCAGAGTCATACCTCGTCTCTTTTTGTTCTGTCATGAAGCCATGGGGCACCTGGGACGAAATGATGAAGGAGCCAGGTTCATTTCTGGCATCTAATCTTCAAGGCTGGAATTCTCGCGAATTCTGCGACATTCTGGCTGAGCTTTACGATCTTGGGCTTATCAAGCACTATGAATACGGGGAGGATGGATTTTACAGGGGAGAAATTCAAGGCATGGTCCAAGACTTTGTGCGCCTGAGCCTTCCTGATGATGCCAGAAGCCAATATGAGCGAATGGTGGGGGATCTCATTCTTCACTCCGAGCCCTCAAGCGCACCATTACTCTCTTTGCGAGCCACCTCAGGGACCCAGGATGATCAGCTGGACAAGCTAATTGAGTCATGGAACGTGCCTATTTGGGAAGAGCAAATCGCTGATTTCATTGTCGACGCCTTTCCATTGGAAAACCAGGATGGCCATAATTCGATACCCTACCCTGATGATTTAATGGCAGCAATGAATTATTTGACACTGGAGCTTCTGTCTTTCTGCTCATCTATCAAGGATGAAGTTTCCTTGAAAAGTCTCAGGATTGCTATCGCGCACCTAGCCACGATTGTCTCTGTCGAGATGGCAAAATTACTTACATTCCAGGAGGATGTTGAAGCATATATGACAGTGGGTTCGCCCAAGGGTGAAATGATTGTTGACTTTCTAGAAACCGTGGAGGATACGTGGTACTCCCATCAAAAGGACGATATCTGGCGCATTGCACTCGGCTTACTGTCGATAATCAAGCGTAACGGTTTGTATTCTCGACAATCGCTCATCTACTCAAGCCAGATGGGTCGCAAGCTCCTTCAGAGACCAGAGTACAGCAACCGCAACCGAGGGATTCAACTTCTAAGAGCAGCCTACGTCTCTGTGCGGTTTGAAACCAGATTTCCCTCAGATGATGATTTTGAACATCTCTATGCTCTCATGCGAGGAACATACATGTATACGGATTGGGAGGCAAGCGAAGTTTTGGCTCGACAACTAATATGTCACTCATCCTACAAGGTTGGGAGTGAATTGGCTGTCAGGATAATGTTCAGCCTTGGAGAGATCTTATATGAGGTACAGGGCAATAAGAGGGAATCTATTGAGGTTTTAGAGGCGGCGGTGAAAATGTGCGCTGCAATCTGGCAAGGCCCAAGTTATGAAAAGCTTTTTTTCGATGCTAGCTTTGCACGCATGTTGCCCGGACTTGGTGAGTCCAAAAGGGGTCTTGCCATCGCAAATGAGACTCTAAGAAGTTATGAGGAGAATCCGGAAATTATTGATCCTTATATCGAGTGGCGGAGCCTTGCCGCCCGTGCTGATTGCCAGCATATGATGGGTCTTCAAGACGAGGCTATTCAGAGCAAAAAAGACCTGTGTGACAACCAATGGTTAAAAGGCAGATTTCGATATAACCACTACTGCGAGCTTATGATTCTTGCTGAATGGTTGGCATCTGCCGGTCGTGCACAGGAAGCCAGGGATGCAGCAAACGTATCGATTCGCGGGTTACTTGATTTGGGATACCCGGAAAACAATGAAGTTATTTTGAGGGGTTATAGCGTTCACCGCCAACTGCATAGTGAAGAAGGGATAGTCAAATGACTGGAATAAGAAGGTCCAATGAAACTTAACTAAATTAAGTCTTTTTATGAAGCATGATGGACCAAATAGAGTACGTCTCGTTCTGACAACCAACATTTGCAATACCAGCCTGTAACAGGACAACCCGGTATAGATATATTGGCTCAGCGACGGGTGCTAACGCTCATAATCCCAGATACATTGTGATTTTTACTAAACCTTAGACTATCCCTACAGGTAGGTGCTCAGCCAAGTGCCTCCATTCTGCGCTGCCGAATCACTGACCTGGATCTGATAACAGACATCATGGCAGGAAATGGCATTAAGCAGGAGACAGTAGGAGGTCTTTATGATCATATCAAACAACAGCGTGAAAGTAATCTCACTCTTTTTAAACTTGTAGAGCCGCTCACGTATTCGTCATCCTTCGGCGCAAGCCCCCAACTATGAAGCTCGCCTCTTTGTCGCATCCCGATCTCATAACAATTTCACAACAGCGTCGTCATGATTATGGCATCCTTGCTTGCGTCAACTTCACGACACAATTGCATTCCATTCTATTCATCGGAGCAACAACTTCGAGTCTGACATTGCAATGATCTATACAATGCAATAAAAACATTAAAAGGTCCACCGACCACTTTCTTGGAACTTGGTGCCAAGTCGCTCCAGCATCATTTCCCCATATACTACCACTTTCACGATAAACCGTCATCATAACATGGATAAAGTACTGCAGGCAGGCCTTTCATCAGGAATGTCTGCTACCTCAGGCTTTCATTCCCACAAACCAAAATGGGCAGACCCTGAAACAGCGGGTGACAATGTCCTCCCCACGTCCTATTGCCCTCAACCAAGATCTCGCGTCGAGTTTCCGACCGCCCAAAAGCCTGTATCTGCTTCACCCATTTGCATCGGAGCATGGTCTTGGGGTGATAAAGCAACGTGGCAATGGGACGAAAAGCAACTCCCCGAAATGATCTTGGCATGGAAAACCCTCTATGAAGCGGGTATCAATTTCATCGACACGGCTGAATCATACGGCGATGGTGAGAGCGAGAGGATAGTTGGTGAACTCGTCAAGCACTTACCTCGCGAAAGCGTTGTCATTCAGACGAAATATTTCAGCACGCCACTCAAGGTCGCCAACTTTGTTCATCCTGTTGAGGCGCCCATCAAGAGTCTCAAAGCTAGCCTAAAACGGATGCAACTCGACTATGTGGACATCTATCTTGTCCATGGACCTATTCATCCACAGAGCATCGCTCACATCGCAGAGGGCATGGCTCATTGCGTTGAACAAGGTCTTGCACGGTGTATCGGAGTGGCAAATTACAATGTCGAAGATGTTCAGAAGATCAATGATGAGCTGGCAAAGTTCAATATTCCTCTCGCCACAAATCAATGCGAGTACAGCATCCTACGACGCTATCCCGAGCTGACGGGCAACATCAAGAAATGTGAAGCCAACGGGATGATCTTTCAGTCGTACTCATCACTGGCCCAGGGTAGGTTGACAGGCAAATACCACAAAGACAATCCCCCTCCCAAGTCGCACCGCTTCAGCAGCTACAAGATGGAGGACCTTGAACCTGTGCTTGTGACGTTACAACGAGTCGCTGAGAGAAGGAGGAAGAGTATTGCCGCTGTTGCACTGAATTACAGCATTAGCAAGGGAGTTTTGCCAGTTGTTGGAATTAGAACTGTTGAGCAGGCGAAGTGTGCCATCGAGGCACTTGGATGGAGACTTACGGATAGTGAGATGGTTGAGATTGACAAGGTCAGCATCGTGGGAAGTAAGACAGTATTTTGGCAACAGGGTTGAGCAGCTGGTCATTTCTATAAGGAACTGAAGATTGAACCTCTATTAGAGACTACAGACACCTACATTTGGAGATTGACAATTATCTGGACAGGCACTGTTTTAACTCGAATAAAATAAAGGATGAGTAAGATAAGAGTAGGACATGGAACAACCCATAGCGATCTCAAGCGTATCAATTTAGAAACCAATATTAGTCAGAAGTCACCCTCCCTATTATCAATCATTTCAACCAACCTCCATTCTGCAGCCAGTTCGCACACTCCTCACCAAGCTCCTTTCTCGCCCTCTCATCATACCTCTTATTATCCTCCTCAGACAAAACATCCTTCCATCGAGAGTTTGTTCCCTTGTGGATAAAGTCCTTGGCACCATTCTCCCAAGCCATCTCAGCCTGAGGCGGGCATACTATTGCTGCATTTTCCTTCATCCAGTCAAACGTGGAGTGCTCAACTACAGCTTTAAACTTCTCATCTGACATTTCAGGGATCTCAAGAAACTTAGCGATCTTGCGGACTCCTCCCTCAAGATCGGCCTTGAGGTCATTGAAGTGTACAAGAAGCAGGTTTGGCTGGTCTCTGTGCTCCCACCAGCCGCGGATGTGACTCCAGAATGGCCAGCACATTGAGGTAGGCATATCGTCTTCAACTAGTTGAACAAAGACATCCCGAGGATTCTCACTGGGTCGCTCAGGCCCTGGTCCATCAAAGTCTGTGTGATTGAAGGTATCGTAGAATGCAGGTGTAGCACAATAGAAGTGATGGTGAATGCTCCAGATCATATCTCGGCCATCGCGTGCGATGAAGATGTACTTCGCCTGGGGGCTCCAGACCAGACTATCAATGGGGAGATGAGTCTTTAAGAAACGTCTGTGGTTCTGTCCCTCTACCATATCGAGCATGACTTCCCTGGGAACGATACGGATATCGACCCAGGGCGACAGAACACCAGCTGGGACGGTGGGATCGCCCTCATGGGTGAGCTGAGAGACAATCTGTTGCATCCACTTGAGAAGGAATTAGTGACTACGTGGAAAAAGAGACGGCATTAACCTACAGTTGTGCCTGACTTTGCATAGGTAGCAATGAAGATGTCATCAGGCCGGAACTTGAACTCGTTCCAAATGGTAGAGTCCATGTGATGGTTGCTGACCTCACGGGTCTTTTGAGGCAATTTTTCCGTATCAATAGTGGTTGTAGCCATGATGCAGTAGTTTGAAACGAAGCAAATTTAGGTGAGTTGCAGAATGTAGCAGTGATCTTCTCATTTACATGCTGCGATAGACCTCATATATATGCAAAGCTACTCTAATACATACCGTACATTCCCAAGTTTTCGTACCCGCATTTAGGGCGGCCTACACGGCATGCATGTAAGACCAAAGGATTCTCTTCCTTGAACAATCGGATTTCGGATCAAAGTTCCTCGTCAAAGCTTCATGCAAACAGGAACTCGCTGACGGATTATCGACCGATGGCCCGACCATTTTACTTGGAGGGGAAAGGATCAGCATCAAACTCCGTCACATGCGGCGGAGTTGATGTTCAGCTACTGCATGGACAAGCATTACAACTGCTATTATAGCGGCACCATTAACTATTTTCGGTCTTGGTAGGGTTGTAGAGCATGGGTTAGCCCCTCGATGACGTTGGAGATGAAGTCCGGCGAGAAATGGCCCCCAAACATAATAACTAAAATGGTGTCGTTACCTAATATCGTTAGGCGAGAGCCTCAATGGATGCCACATAGGGTCCTAGCGAGCCAGGGTATGCCCTACGCGGTTGATCAAATCCGAGAATCATCACATTGTCGCTTACCGCATAGGCTAGTGCTGATCTCACGGGGTTTGAAGGATTAGCTCAATTGATACTGGGTTTTGTTATCAGGTTGATGTTGGAACTTGAGGCGCGGATTGGATCCATTGGTTGTGGCTATTGACTAACGGTATAACATTCCGAATAAACCGTGGCTTGACAGATGGTCCGAATTGCTTCTTCACAGAGATAATTGATGTTAGGCCGATAAATACGGCAAGTAAGGAATAAAAGGTACTGGGCGATCTTCTGTTGTACTAAGATTGCCGAGCCGAGCTTACTCTGCCACCTAGGCACAATGAGGGATGTCAGCATGAAGCAGGGGTAAGATAGGAGCTGTAATATGGATCCTCGAGATCCTGTCTTACGAAAGAACTACAAAATATTAAGCGGATGAGATAAGCAGCTATAGACCAAGAATCAACACCAAGAAAGTAAGTTATGTTCTATTAACTTTGTTGTCTTATACTACTATCATGATTCCAAATTATAGTGCATCTATGTCACTAGTGACGCTCTTAGTCTTTAGTCTTGTCATTAGAAGGGCGAAGCATCACCCCAACTCAACACATAGTAAAGACGCAACAAAAGGTTGATTCATTCTTAATTAGTGCTGACTCTGTTCTATCACTCGTATTTACACTAATTGCGTTGAAGGATTACAGGAATAAACACTCCGTTGTAGCGCTGGGCTTGGATTGGGGATAGATGGACTCAGCATTTAGTTGCCCGATAAGGGCTTACAACTTCTCATCATTAGTTTTGACTTTTCATCACCAATCGAAGATGGATCAAGGGCAACACTGTAAGAAACCTATACAGTACACTTTAAGTATTAGGTACGATGGTCTCATCACTAAACAACTTACCGTGCTTTTGTAAAAGCCGCATAACGGCTAACAACATAAACCCCAAGGAGGGATCAAGACGTCCAAGTTTGCCGACGAATAGCTTGTAGATTGTCTGTATTACTAGTTTTTATGAGAGTGACTCACCTTGAATCATGTCATAGAATCTTGTCAGCGTTGATTGGCTCTTGGTGACTGATATTGTCGTCTCCACCAACGGACATTTCCAAGTCCGTCGCGCCCTCTGACAACTACCGACATACAAAATAGCGCCACTATATAGTTCTCTTAAACCACAGCGTATCTTTGAATAATAAATAATCTTCTTCATCTCATATCATCCAACATGGTTATCCCTCAACGACAAACCCCTCCCATCCAAGAACTGCGCGACTTTTATGTCGGCAAAAGTATCCATGATGTACCCAAACCTGCAGTCATCCTTGACAAAGCCAAAGTAGGCGACCACTGTCGATCTATGCTTCTGACCCTTGGGGCTCGTCATATTGCTTTCCGTGCTCATGTGAAGACACACAAGGTTTGTTTTGTGTTGCTCAATTCGCTACATAGACTAATCTTACCAGACGATAGAAGTGACTCGTCTTCAAGTCGGCCAGGGAAGCGGTGATGTGAAACTCATTGTATCGACCTTAGCAGAGATCGAACATCTTATGCCGCTTCTCAAAGAATATCAAGATGCTGGTCGTCGTCTCGACATCCTCTACGGCATTCCACTACCCCGCTCGCAAATCTCACGACTGGCAGCACTTGGCTCCGAGTTAGGCCAAGGAAGCATCTCAGTTCTCATCGATCATCCATCACAACTCGAGTCTGTGAAAGCATTTTCCCAGGTTGCTAAATTTCCCGCAAGAGTGTTCTTGAAGGTTGACACAGGATATCATCGTGCGGGATTGCCTCCGTCTGCTATGAACAAGTATGGTTTAATCGAGGCTCTTGCGGAGCTCGAAGCTAACGGTGAAGCTGAGCTGCTAGGCTTGTACTCTCACAGTAGTCTCAGCTACAAGGATACGACACCTCAACAGGCTATGGCAAACCTGGATGGTGAGATTCGGGGCTGTTTAGACGCAGTCAACGCCCAGGCTCATCTGTTCAACAAGGACAAAGAACTTATTATCAGTGTCGGAGCCTCTCCTCAAGTCACTGCCGTCGACAATCTAGGTATCCCTGACATGGACATTTCACAATCACTGGAAGCCCAATCTCTGCACAAGGCCATGCTGATCGTTGCGGTGGAAAAGCCGGGTGGTCTCCAGACCAAGCTTGAGCTTCATGCTGGCGTGTACTCAATCCTCGACATGCAGCAAGTTTTAACCAACTCAAGGAGAGTGCGTGGATCTTACGAGAAGGAGATCGCTATATCTATCATCGCCGAGGTTTGCAGTGTTTACAACGACAAGGAAAGATCTCAGCCTGAAGCACTTCTCGCAGTCGGGGTTCTCGGACTTGGTCGCGAACCTTGTGCTGCCTACCCGGGCTGGGGCGTCATTAGCCAATCCTCATACGAGGCTAAGTCTGAGAATAAAAGACGGTTGATCATTGATAGAGTCAGCCAAGAGCATTCCATCGCGGCTTGGGAGCATGATGACAATGAAGACACGTCGACGTTGACGCCTGTTCCGCTGGAGGTTGGTCAGGACGTCATTATCTTTCCCAACCATGCCTGTGTAACTGGAGCTCTGTATGGTTGGTACCTGGTTGTTGACTCGATTCAAGGAGATTCAACAACTATTGTGGATGTCTGGGTCAGAGCTAGCGGGTGGTAGAACTTGAGGCGACCATCCTTGACTCTAGTGCTTTGAAGGGGATAAAGTAGGAAGGAATTTGAGACATGATGTTTGGGCTTCAAATTTTGCTTGGGAACAATAAAAGGTCTTTACGGTTTCATTCTCTCGGCAGCTGCTTCTGATCATTTCCATGGTACCAATAATAAATACATTAACCCTTACAAGGACAACCTATTCAATTAAGGCTAATGCAACTTTTCTTCCATGACTAAGGAGAGGTTGCCTTTGCTACATCAATCCACAGTCACAGGAACGCCCGCCTTCTTCATCGCTCCCTTAACCCTTGAAATCTCATTCCTAAGTTCTTCGTTATCACTTGTGAGCTTTTCAATCTGGATATTTAGCTCATCTGTCTGTTCTTGAGCCCCAACTCCAAGTTCCTCGATGATCTTGACGACTCGCCAGAGACGCATGACAACGATGAGGGAAGCGACCTCCTCGATGATACCTCGGAGTGCAACATCTGTTATGAAGCCTGCTATGACGATAAATGCGTCGAAGCAGTGAAACCAGGAGTTGAAGTATCTAAGAATATGAGTTTCGGGCGATTTGAGCCAGAGTGTAGCAGACTTACTTCCATCCAAATGCCCAAACAGAGGCAATCAGTTCAATCACAAATAAGCATGAAAAGACAAGACTGATGGAGCCGAGTATTTCCAACGCCAAGTCCCAGTCTGAACCCTTCCGACCCTGCTCACACTTGAACAAGTTGAGGATGAAGTCTGGTTCAATCAGCCCGTCGTTATCATTTTTACGCGCCAAGTCGACTCACCAGCAATCATACTAAGCACATCAAGAGACACTAGAGTAAGAACAGAGTAATGCCCAGCCTTTGACGAGAGAAACTGCGCTGTTTTCTGTTTGGTGCTTCTCACGCTCCATTGGTCACCTCTGAACGGATGGGAATGCCAATGCTGGATGTTTAAGGATGGAAGACGCGTTTTCTTTGGGTGTCGTAGGAGCGGTTGTTGCTCCAGAGAGCTGTCTATGTGTTGCACGCCGCTGGAAGACATTTCCCAACAGTTAAGTGTTCTATGAGCTGCTATTTTGTGAAAAGAAGGTTCAATTTCATGGTAGCAAAGGCTCACGGATTTATCAAGCCCATGGCGTGCCGCGTATTCCGGCAACAACGTCATCCGGGCAGCTAGTCTTATCTTATCTTATCTTATCTTATCTCATCTCTCTCGAACCTACCCTATAAACTTGAAAACAATTCACTTATCAAAGAACGACAATATAAGTAAAGTTGTCAGTTTTATTAAGAATGACTAATAGGATTAGCATTTAACTCAGAAGAATGTCAGAGGGTAGAACGATGTCGGATTTAATATTGTCATAGAGTCAATGCCACTTTCTCGATCCGATCTTATATGACCAACTGGTCAAGTAATACTGGTATTCCCTGAGTATCACTCCCTTTGGGTAAGTCTTCTCCCTGAATAATCTTTTTTCTACGATATCGTGTGGCGCGCCGGTATTTTGGTGCCCTGTGTCCTGAGCGGAAGGATTTATTGAGTGCAAATAAATTTTGCATGTTACTAAAATACCCCTTTCGCCATTGACGGCATCGTGCACTGCGTACGCGTTTCAAAGGCCAGCAACCCCATTCTCTCACCATCAATTTGCCGGATTCCCTTCACAAACTTCGTCCAAAGCCAAGAATAGAATCTAGACTGTGGTTCGTCATGTTTGATTGGTTGTCATGGACGATCAAGCCTAGCAGCATTCCTCCGTGAGACTACTCGGGTAGGGTCTGGAGACCGACCCTACCCGAGTAGTCCGTCTTATACCCTCCGGACCGGTCCAGACGCCTTCAGATCTCTAGCAACGGCGGGTTCGGCCCGGCTGGAATCTATACTAGTCACTAGAGAGAATTAATGATGCAAAATCGCTGCAGGCAACGGGAAACCCGGATGAACGGCCTTTGGGTTCTTGACTCTTCAATGGGACGCCACGCTGGAAACTTGACTCGTTAGGTTCTGGTAGACATCTTGAGCTGTACAACATTCAAGGCACTAGTGGGATTTATATTGCTATCATTCAATTCATTGGCTCTATTAACTCTATCTATAATTATTTCCCGTATCTCACCTCCCTTGTTCTAGCTTCCGCTGGTATAGTCATCTGAATCAACTCCACATCACTCGCTCCGTTATAACTTCCACTCCCTTCCTCCCAAGATCCAACCACTGTGTCATCAACTGACGAATGCCTCCAAGGATCGCCATTAGAAGGTTCAGGCCACATCTCCTCATCCCTTTGTTTAGACGAAAAACAGATTGTTCTTGTCCCGAGACCGGTTGGCTTCCCTTTAGACTCCCAGGTTGCACTTTCACGACTTGGCTCTTCGGAATTACTTCGTGACCCGAAATATGGGCGTAGGGACGGGAGACATGCGATCACTAGGCCGATGTTCATATCCAAGGTACTCCAGATAACTAGGTTGGGTTAATACGTGTGCGGAATCCGAAACGATAAGTGGCATACCAATTGTGCTTAGTGAGATGGTCGAGTCTTCGCCGGCCTTCCAGATCATGACGAAACGGACAAGGCTAACCGCCATGTTGACAATACCGAGTAGGAAGGTAAAGTAAATGCCAAGTCTCAGTGCCCGTCGGACTTGAAGTGCCGGTACGATCAACCATGGAATAATGAAGACTTGACCTTATTAGTCCCAACATGTAAACGCAAATCCCAGGTCAACTCACCCAATATATCTCCCAGAAAAGACAAACCCCAGCCGACGTGGAAGGTAACTACCCAGGTCCACATGGGACAAGTCCGTTCAGGTGAGAGGTCCCTTGTTGCAGATTAGCCTTGGGCTCTCGCGGCGACAATAATGAACTTACCAGGATCGATCTATCGGTAGACATATGACAAACAAGATGACAATTGTGATGACATAGCTTATGCCCACAAACCAAATCGTCGCCAAGAGGAATTTCCGCCTTTTGACCATAAACGGGGGGAACACTTGCAGATAAACAGCCAACAGTGCAGCCTTGCATAAGTAAAACGTAGTATAAAACGGAAAGCTGTCGGCGAACAACAACTATATCTGTCAGCCATTATCGTATTGCTGCTGGGCCAATTTGACCTCACCTTCAATATCATGACCAGATTGGACTTGCCTCCATGATATCCCTGCAACGACGTATGGACATTCGGATCAAATGCGTGGAGCTTCGCGAACGCGGGACTGAAACAGGCCGTGATTAGACCAGATCCCCAAGCTGCTACCATGAAAATATCGCTGAGGAGGAGCTTTCGCTTCTGGATTCGGAGACGGAGGTTGAGGCGCGCGATGACAAGGGCGGTTGCTATGATGACGAGAACGAACTGGCAGATCTGTAATGCGTCAGTACGTCAGTAAGTCGATTTCAAGAACGAAAGGGATGGCTCACGAGAACATCCTTCCCCTCCGGGTTCCTCATTGCGAAAGGAACCTGCCTCTACCTGGGCCTGTATCATGTAATGAAGAGCCCAGCTTCTTTTCCGTGGCCCTCCAGCGAGAGTGTATCAGATGCGCATCTTTGCACGTGGGACCAAGAGCAGTCCTACTCCGTTTTAAAGCACTGCACTGTATGCTTCGGTAATAATAACTTTGACTTTTCCATGGCATTTGTTCGTGTCTTACCTCCCTTGGCAACATGCCAGCTATGGTGCTAAGACCGAAGCGTCGGTGGCTAGTCCCATTGTCTCGACGTTTTAGGCTGCACATTTGATGCTCCGGGCCGGGGATGTCTTGGCACAGTGAGAGTTTGCTTTGAGAGTTACGGGGTTACATAATGGTATGTATGATTTGGCAACTGGCTTCTAGATCGGCAAGGCGACACATTTAAATCCCTGTCTGTTCCTTTCACTTTAGGGGTTCATTCAAAGCAGATCCTCCCAATGTTCACTCAGCAACCTGTATAATGCAACTGTTTTAGTTTTAGCTTTCATTTACATAACAATTCGGGAAAAACGTGGATCGTCTGAGACAATGCTTGATCAAAATCTACAGCATCCTTCTTGTTCCTGGGTAGATGCGCCAAGTCATTCCTACGGCCCTAAGGAAGACAAGAGCTGCAGTACTTGCTACTACTATAAATTCTCCTTTGGCACCCGCACTTGCACGAGCAACGTGGATTGGAGTAGTCTTGGAGCCATCGTCAGTGTGGCTCGGGCAGGGACCTGCCTCGTTGTGAGCAGTGGTAGGCATAGAAGGAAGTTGTGAGATCAGAGTGAGACCTTGGCAACAAAGGTACGGGTCTTGCAGGGACTTTGAGCTATTGATGGAGGTTTAAACACCAAGGTACGACATACATGCTTATGAATACTATGATAAGTATATTGGAAGAAATGTATTATGGCAAGTACGACTATAGACGAATATACCCATCGAGATGTAGAATCTGTTGATGTCCAAACCTCCTTTCAGCCTGAAACTAAGACTTGTTACACGAGCCTTATGACCCGTTATGCTGACCCGCAAGGCAATTATCACACAACTTAGTGCTTACTTGACGAACAACCTTCAGGCACTCATCACAAATTGTGCATGCGCACCTTTGGTTGGCGCTTTGCTTGCCAACATAGTCGATATTGGCGAGGTCAGGGACCTCGGTGGAGGCAGCTGGCGGAGGAGTTAAGGGCGGAGAGGGTGGTGGAGGAGGAGAAGGGGGCGGTGAAGGGGGAGGAGTGTTGATAAGGCCGTGCTCGCACATTGTATTGAGTCGATTAGCTTTGTTATACAGGCATGTAACGTGCGATGGTAGTATTTATATCCTATGCAGTAAAATGGGAAGGCTTGAGACTCTATCGTTATGGCTTTATATATACCAGTCTCAGATAACGTGCGTGATTCATATTATGATTATTATTGTCAGAGTTTGCTTGTCAGCTATCATGTGAAACACAGGTTTCTTGTTTAAGTATTAGTTTGGGGTTTTGCAGTTACATACTGACTGCGTGATACTCTTTGTCACGACTTCATAGCTAATGCCACGGGGGGAAACATAGGACACTCAGAATAATGCTGTATCTACATACAAGGCCTCTAGATTTGTCGTTCTTTGTACACTCCATGTAACCTTGGCCATGTGGCTCATGATGAACCCCAATGCAAACTTTGCCCCATCTTATGTACCATTGGTAAACAGTGAGAATTCATCCATCGCCAATACTACATGAACATTCGGGTCGGGTTGCTCCATGGCATGCACTACCCTAAACATCATATGTGGCTCCAAATTACGAATCGGACCTTGAAGGATACGTACGATGGAGCGATTAATTCACAAGAAATGAAACGCATAGTCCGCTTATATGTCTCATGCATACTCCGTAGATAATGAATGATTCATTGTAAGGTGGCGGTCGAGTCTTGTCACAGTTGATATTGTTTCTTACTCATTGTCGATGTTCAAGTTCATCGCTGTCAAGTATCATTTCAGGGATTCACCACATTTGCTGCTGCGTACACGGCAATTGCTTCATTGGATCACTAACTTGCCATTATGTAAGGTCCACCAACACTGATGAGTTGGTGCATTTCAGCGTTGGCGGTCATGACATGGTTCTGACATAAGAGAACATAAAGTCGCAGTTAATAAATGCAATGCTATAGGCTCGCAACTTACCAATCACAACGCGAAGGACAAGTATCGCGCGGTGATGCCTGGTTCCTCGGCGAGATTAGTGACCAGGTAGTCTTCGAGATCAGCGATTTTTCCAAATACAATACAAAGGGCTTTGGCCTGCTACAGAAATAGAGACTTAGAGGGGTCAGTAAATCTTGATCGTCGTCCTGCCCCCGACGAGCTGGGACATCAGTCACGTTGTCTCGGCTACTGCTGGATGATGAAATGAGAGACTTGAGCTATGCAATTTCCAGCATCACCCAACAAAAGCCAAGAGGCTAATAGTAACTGTATCGAGATAGTTCAAGTCGAAGCTACGCCCACTAGGTATTCAGATCACAGATTATCTCTAAATTCCCCGATAACTTGTTCAAGTTGCGCGCCTAAAATGATCAGCACGTGTAGCGAGGTCACCAATCAAGTTATAGGGCTTAGCGGACGGGTCGGAAAGGGGGCAGCCCAATACACCAATCAAAACTCCCCTCGTCTCAGGTACAGCGGGGTAGCGCTGTAACATTAGCGACCACGCCCTAGGCCAAGCTAAACCCCAAACAGGCACTGCCTCGTTCGTCTTTCTTTTCTTTCCATCTCTTCAACATCGCGCCACGCGGCTCAGGAGAGAGCAAAGCAATGAAGACATGCGCCCTTCCCACGCAAACATCGGCTTCTGGCTGATATGGTTTATTGTTCTGATATGGAGCTACAGAAACGGCTACGATGACCCCTCCTCCTTCTTCTACAAGTCCCAGATCGCCTTCGATCGTCGATTCTCAGCCCACCGCGAGCGCCAGGTTGACGAGTTCCTCGAGCGCGATATTTATCCCGTCAAACATAAGCAGCGTACAGAAGTCCAGGTCGACAATGAATTTCTGTGCATCGGAATTCCCAGTATAAATCGCACGTCGTCGGCGTTTCTGGCGCATACGGTTGGGAGTCTTGTTGATACCCTGACACCCAACGAGCGCAATCAGATTCACATCGTCGTGCTCCTTGCCGATAAAGACCCAAAGAAGCATTTCGCATACGGCCAGGATTGGTTGTTTGGTCTTGCGGACGATATTCTTATTTACTCCAACGACAGCACGACCGATCCAACAGACCTCAATTACCAAGTCCTTCCGCGCGACATTCGTGGCGCGGGGCGCAGCGACAACCGCGTCGAGAATATCCGTCTAGACCACTCAGTCCTCTTCGAAACGTGCCGAAAACGAGATCCCACATACTTTGCTCTTATCGAAGACGATATAATAGCCTCTCCCGACTGGTTCACACGGTTCAAGAAGGGTGTTATTGAGGTTGAGCAGCGTGCGACGGATGCCCATCACGACTGGATGTACCTGCGGTTGTTCTACTCCGAGATCTTCATGGGGTGGAATAACGAGGAGATCTTTGACTACCTCAAGGTTGTTATCCTGGGCTACACGGGTCTTATCGTGTGTCTTTTTCTCGCGCTGCGTTTTCGTCAACGTCGCCAGAGAGGAGCCTTCGCATCCAAAGATCTCGCACAAATAATCGCACTGCTTCTCGGCCTCTGGATCCCAGCCTGTCTAGCGCTAGCCTTCATAACAGGGCGCATTTCACTGCACCGCCTCTTTACACGGACCCCATCGGTTCGCGAAATGCCCCGGTATGGCTGCTGCGCACAGGGCCTCGTGTTTCCGAACCATCATCTGCAGAGTCTGCAAGACTTGCATCGCGAGCCGCCGTATGAGTTCCCGGGTGATATGATCATGGAGGATTTCGCGCGCGACAAGGGGTTGAGCAAATGGGCGCTTGATCCGAGTGTGATGCAGCACGTTGGACTGACTGAGTCGTCTGATGGACCGAGGAGGGCTGAGGTTTGGAACTTTAGCTTTGAGAGATTGCGAGGTCCATAAATAACAGCACAATAGTATATAGACTTGTCCACGATAGAGTTTTAGGGACACCTGGCGATGCGTTGGAGTATATAGCGAGCCTCATGGCAACCATCAGCGAGCGAGCAGTATGGGGAGCAGGCGTCCTCTATTCGTGCCTCGCGTTTGTATTTATACATGGCAATCCTGTTGCTGTATCATATAGTTGCCAAAATAAAGCATTCAGTATATTGTTTCCTCACATCAATTCCTTGCGAAAGTACACTCGCTCGTACCCGTCCTCTACGCCTCTCTTTGTCTCCGCAAACCCCATCTTCTGATACAAACCCAAATTCTCAAACATCTTGACGTTTGTAAACAGCGTTAGTGCCACGCAACCCCGCGACCGCGCAAAGTCTTCAGCATAGCGCATCAAAACACCACCGTAGCCACGGCCCTGCGTCGCTGGATCAACTACAAGATTCTCAATCTTGACGTTATCTGCTCCAAGCTCGTGGTGAATGACGAGGGCGCCGACTATTGCTTCGGCGGTGCGCAGGGTGAAGATATCGTGAGTGGCGAGCAAAGATGCGTAGTCTGCTGTCATTGGGGCTGGAGGTTTGCCGATGCGAGGAATGTATTTCGTGTATGCTGCGTCGACGATGCGTTTTATGGATGGTATGTCCTCATGTTGGGCGCGATTAAGTGAGAGGTCTTTTACTGTGAAGGGAGGATCGGTCATTGCTGCGCAGAGGCGCTTGGGCTCGAATGGTAATTGGTGAATTCGTTTGTCGTAAACTGCCTTGTCATGTCGAGATTCAGGCCATGAGTCGACGAGAAGCACCCAGGCCGCGATGAGTAACAGACCAACTTAGTCATGCTTCTGCACCCGAAGCCTCAGACACGGCATGATCAGCATCGATTATTGATCTTCCATGCAACTTCAAGAAAGCAACAAGGGAACCCCCACAAAAGGATGCAATGGCTGACGTGGGCCAAGAATCGCAGTGCGGAGAGTTAGTGAAACTACGCTAGTTATGACTTTTCTGGCGGAGCGGAGCGTCAACAACAACCATCTTCAATTTATTACGATGACCACCTATATATGTGGCTTACAGTCGTTAAGTATGCATGTAAGCCAGAACGTAAGCAAAGTTCACAACTTGCCATCTAGTGCGCTATTGGTCATCAAGACTAGTTGAAATGCTGATAATATCTAATAAATTTAATGAATTGACACCACAACAGCATTGTGGCTCTCATTGCTTCTGGCGGACTTTAGGTTGGCTGGGATCTCTGGAACTCCGCATTCCGCCACTGGGAACTCACAATCCAAGACATGCAATTTCATTTAAAAGACCAACCTAAACACGTATCACCTAGCCAATTATTCGTAAACTCTCAACAACCAAAACAATGAAAGTCCTCTTTATCGGTGCATCGGGCTCAATCGGCGGCGAAGCCTTTCGGCAGTGCCTAGCTCACCCAAAGATCACATCTGTAGTCGCCTTTGTGCGCCACAAGCTCCCCGCCGATGTATCAGACAACCCTAAACTCCAAACTGTCATCATCAAAGACTTTTTAGTATGGCCGGAGGAGGTTCTTCAACCTCATGTCGACGCTACTGCTATGATATGGTATGTTGGCCTTTAGCTTGTAAGATGTAATACTGATGGATATAGTGCCATGGGATCGTACAAGGGAGATGTCAATGTTGATATGGAGTACCCTCTTGCCTTTCAACGAGCCTTTGTGTCGCTCCTTGAGAAACAGCCGAGTAGACCTCCTTTCCGCTTTATACAACTCAGTGGAAAGTGGGTAGTCCAAGACCAAGATGCGAAACTCCGGATAAATGACTACCCTCGCAAACTCAAGGTATACTTCTCACACCACAGCTCCACACAAAGCTGACAATTTTCAGGGCCTTTATGAGGTTCGATCACAAGAGCTTGCAGAAGAACACAAAGCCGTCTGGAAAGCTTATATGCTTCGACCGGGTCCTGTGATAACACAAAGGATGAGACTACCTGGCTATTTTATCCAGTTCATTTTCGGTGACGATATGGCGGTTACGAATGAGGAATTGGGGGCATACTTTACGTACTTAGCTGTTACTGGTGGGGATGAGAAGGATGATACGTTTGTTGTTTTGAACAGACGGATTGTTGATGGTGGTAGGGAAGCTCTGAGCAGACGGTAAAGAAAAAGGGAATATTAATGGCTGTTCTCGATGAGTTGTCTGTTTTTGAGATTTCTTTATTCATTATTAATCTAGGTATCTTACCTAAATCCCAGCAAGGTTGTTTATGATTAAGAAATACCGAAAAGAAATCTATAAAGCGCTTGATGTAGCGTTCCTTTGTCATGAGCTCCACCATCCACAATTACATTAGTCAGGTGAAGAACTGCCATGATGCCGAGCCGAGCCGAACCTAGCAAACTCGGCTCTTCCGGTATCAATGATTTCACTGAGTTACTTCGGCATCAAAAAGTAAACAAAAAGCTGGTCAACATAAAATTTATTCTAGATACAGATTTTAGTTTGCAGAACAGTCTATGCCCCTTGCCGTCAGAGTTGACTAAATGGTTACATTGGTAATCCCGATACGGAATGCCAAGAAGTGGGATAACCCGATATATCGATCGATTAAACAGCCTATCGTACGTACGTAATTCACCATCAGCCGTATTCTCGAGCCGATGCTAGAATTGATTCCGTAATGTAATTACTCCTTTGCTGACTAAATGCCGAACGGAAGAGCCGATCTCGGACTAAAGTTCGGATATTCGGTAAAGTTTCAATCTGAGCGGGGACTCCGTAGATTGATAAGATCAGAGGACGTCAGATAAAAGACAGCTGGTATCCCCCTGCACTTTCTATGTGTATCTCTCTTCTTATTCTCATTTTGATACCAATATTTTCTATTCAAGATGACAGCAGGTTTGAAGAACGTGATTGTTATTGGCGGTTCCTTTGTTGGACTTGTAAGTTCTCACTAGAGACTACGAAGTACGAGTAGAACTGACATATGATGTTTCTAGGCAGCTGTGAAAGAGCTGGCTTCGATTCTACCTGTAACACATAGAGTAAGTTGTATCATTGTCGCCTATGAAGCCGAGACTACCGATCGCTAACAAATCAGGTCCTCCTGATAGAACCGCACAGCCATTTCCATCATCTCTTCGCATTTGTAGGTCACTCGCAACCCTTTGCTTCATTTGCACTGACTCCGATATAGCCTCGATTTGCCGTTGTATCAGATCACGAACACAAAGCATTCATTCCTTACAACGGCTTCTTCTCGTCTCTCCCAAACGCCACCAACCATTCCATTGTAAGAGCAAGAGTGGTATCATTGCAGAAGAACCAAGTCACCCTTGATCGGCCATGGCAGGGCTCAACTGAGATTCCCTTCGAGTATGCAGTTGTAACCACGGGAACACGACTTCAAGCGCCTAGCAACATGCAAGATGATGAGAAGAGTTTGTCTGTGGATTACTTCAAGGCGTATCAGGAAAGAGTCAAGAAGGCCAAGTCAATTGTCATTGTTGGCGGTGGAGCCGTCGGTGTTCAGATGGCGACTGATCTAGGAGAGGTTTATCCAGAGAAAAAGGTGACATTGGTTCACTCGCGAGACCGGCTTATGCAGCTGTATCATGAGAAAATGGATGCCATCATCCGTGACCGTTTACAAGAGCTTGGTGTTGAGTAAGTGAGCCCCTCATACGATCACGCAAACATTTACTAATTCTACTAGTGTTATCACCGGCACACGGGCAGTCTTACCTTCCAAAGGCTTCCCAACAGATGGCTCAAGTTTCGAGCTGGAGTTGAAAGACGGTCGCAGGATACAAACAGATCTTGTCATTCCGGCAACTGGACAAACGCCCAATAACCAATTCCTGAAAGATCTCACACCCACGACAGGCCATGAGATCATCAACCCCGCCAACGGTTTTATCAGAGTTTCTCCAACTCTGCAGTTCACCGATCCTAACTACTCAAATCTTTACGCATGCGGTGACATCGCCGACAGCGGCGCTCACAAGGCAGCACGACCTGGAGCGGGACAGGCACAGGTCGTCGCACAGAACATCGCAGCCATGGTCAGAGGTGAACAGCCTGCGCAGCAGATCACCGTTGACCCTCCGGCTATTCATCTCTCACTTGGATTGGTATGTATCTCTAAGAAGGCGGCACAGCTTCAGTTCTGACAGACCGTGTAGACGAAGAACATGGTGTTTAGAAACCCAGCAAAGGGCCAGACGGAACCAACCGTCATATGGAGAGACGAGTAAGTCACCGGTTCTTCTTGGGTTATACAATGCTGACACTTAGGGTTAGTGGGGCAAGAGATATGAATATTGAAGGAGTTTGGGAGAGAAGGGGGACAAGGGTCACCCGACCTAGTGACTATCATCTTTAAGTAGGTAGACATTTGAGCTGCCATTACACATACAGGCTCGAGATACATATTTCGTCAGACCGCCATTGTTAATGTTATTAAGTTCAAATTTTTTTTTGAACACTGCATACAAATAAATTTCGCAGTCAAACAAATAATTCGAGTTGCATATCCCATCATATTATTCCGCTTCGGGATTCCTATCTCGAACAGCCATCATCAAGAGCTCGTAAGCAGCACCATCTATTCCGATAGTTTCCTTTTCTGGTGCCCACCCTGCTTGATTTGCCTCCCCTTCCCAGGTGTTATATGGGATCTTCCAAGGCGTATCATCTCCTAATGTGTATGTTATGTATTGCATCCTTGTAGATCGTCGTTGTAATAATCCCGCACCATACAAATATCTCTCGCCTGAATTGGGCTCATCCGACTGTCCAAACTCCAACCAGTCAGGTCCATCAAAATGTCTGTGATAGTTATCGCGCACCCTGTCTTCTTGCTTGCGAAAATACATATTCTCAAACTCTCCCCGCTCACTCACTGCCGTCAAAGTTCGATCTGTAAAATTCCACTCCCCGTGACCCATGACAAGCTTTTGGAGCCCTATCATGCCCTTGCTCCACGCTGAGAGTACATGGTGCCATCTTAGGCTGTACTCTTCTGTTGTGACAGTGTGCTGGGTGTCCGTTTGTGAAGAATCCAATATTCCGTTGGTGAAGAGAGGAGGATTGAGTTGCCTGGCTTCGAATAGAATGGCACAATCGTCAAGATAAAGCTCCTCTAGCCCTCCGCTTGCATTATACTCCCCAAGAGTTGAAATCCAGTCTGTCTGACGCTTGTCATGAAAGACAAAATTCCCAAGTGCCAGAACCTTGAGCTGGGGTAATGGACCAATCTGACAAAGATCCACTGTCGGAAAGCATCCCCACTGACGAGTATAGTAGAGTGATAGGATTCGTAAATGATTGGTTAAACTTGGCGACAACCAACTGGTCGATAATGACTGGAAGAATTTGTAATTTTCCTGGGTAATTAAGGCCGCGTCTAGAGGTTGATACGTCTCGGCCTTAACCAAAAGTTTGAGGTCTCTGAAGGTACGCATATTGAGTAGTTGTTGCCAGGCTTCTGATGAAGCCAACTTCGGATCATTGTAGTCGGACAGGTTTGAAATGGTGATCTCTTCAAGATCCATTCTATGCCCCGGCACATAGGCGGGGTCATTACTTGGATACACGGGCTCAAACCAGTAAATATCCGCTCTCTGGTCAATTTCGAGCTGTTTTGACTGTGTCCACAATCCTGTTATGCAGTGGAAGACGGTATCGAGCATTCTGTACCGGAAAGAAACTGTTTCGTAATTCCCTGTCCGATACCATTCATTCTCCTCTTCCCCGCAGAAATCATTGAACCGCACGTGCAGTCTTCTGAGTCTGCTAAAGTAGCGCAGGTACGGAAGAGCGTTGAAAAATCCATGAGGGAATTCGAAATTACAGTGGTATTCAAAAAGTAGGCCGGCGAGATGAGTGTCGAGGGTTATTTCCTTGACATAGGTCCGCAAATGAGCTGACTTTGCAATGGCGACGAACTTTTTAGCTGAGGCGTGACCCTGAAGATAAAAGGATTGAAAAGCGAAAACAGTCGCCGCGTCGTACAATTCGCGAGAGGTTAATCTCAAGCGAAGTAAATCGGGTTGTGGCAAAAAGGAGCATATCAAAGTGACGACCAGATCCGGAAGCGGGATGCCACTATTGTAGTGGATCTCCATAGTTGAATAGGTGTTCGAGACGTGATGACGATGTTTTGTCAAAGTTGAAGTTAAAGTTATCGACAGATTTGCTTTTATCCGCGTCGAGAGGTCAGTCCACTTTGCTTGGTATCAGTCTCACAAGTGGTACGATCTCCAACTGAGGATAAATGGCCTTTGTCATGAGGTCGTACCATCCCAACATCGTGAGATATACACAAGACTTGGTGGGGCTTTTTTTTAATCGTGTTCCGACATATAAAAGAAGTCCAAAAAGAGTGAACCAAGTATAAAAACGAAGAAACACGTAGTAGCTGAGGCATTAAATTGAATGTAACATTGCCTAAGAGCAAAGTGGGGTCGGCACTGTAGCAATAACTCAATGGTACCTAGGTAGGTAGTAAAGAGATAAAAGAAGTATAATAATAGGCGTGATGCACTATACTAATGAAAAGATGTCACTTTAATATGAGTTCTTCATTTTTAGTCATTGAAAATCAGCGAACCATTCCGGGTTGATTGGGGGAAACTTAAAACTAATATTCTATTCCGTTCTTTATTTACGGCATTGTGCATGATGCCGAAGTGTAGCTCGAAATATAGTTTTTGTTGCCGTGTTACCTTAATTAATCTTCAATTAATGAGGATACTTAGAAGGGGAAAAGATAATGAGAATGCTTCAAATAAAAAATTCTATTCTTTATCAAGCCGTCTTGCGCAAGTTGTCATTGGTCTCTTTTCAGACAAATAGTTTGAGCCGTACAGATATGGGGTGTCAAAGGTTTATTTCCGAGGCAATTAACTTAGACTGTATCTGTCTTATATGGCAATGCCACGTGCATGTCATTTACACCAAACACTAATATCTTAGAACTGCAATACAACTGGTTGGTTACTTCAAATAACTCATTTCTTGAGGTGTTTAAAGATAAAATATACTTTTTACTATCAGCTAATGCTATTAGGAATGCTAAATATAAAGCTTCTGTAGTCTGCTGAGCAGCATGGTTCGCTTTGTGTCCTGACAGTTTAGATTAGAGTCGTGGTTCGCAAAGACTTACTTAGAACTCTAATATAACTGGTTGGTTACTTTGATAACTCATTTCTTGAGGTGTTTAAAGATAAAACATACTTTTCACTATCAGCCAATGCTGTTAGGAATGCTAAATATGAAGCTTCTAGAGTCTTCTGAGCAGCATGGTTCGCATTATGTCCTGACAGTTCAGATTAGAGTCGTGGTTCGCAAAGACTTACATTGTAATAGGCAGGTTTCATCACAAGGTCACGCATCATGACAACAACAATGAACCTTCTAGCCTGATTCAACAAGAATATACGCAAAGCTTCAACCGATGACTCCCCTTCTAGTTTGTTTCTGCCTTATCATGGGGGTTCATGACCTATTTGATGTCGAAGTCTATCTCCCTGACCAGGGTATAAATGAAGCACTCCTCTCCCTCTCTTCCCGCTTTCTTTTTCTTCTTCCATCCTCACTCATTGATTCTTCTGTCAGCATTCAAGCAATCCTTTTCGTCTTTTTTCTCTTCCGCTTTTTAGCTTTTACGAAATACCTTTGCTCAAGCTCCTGTTTCTTCAGACACAGCGTACAGTCACCTTCAAATCTCTAATCCGACTATCTCCTTCTCTAACTCTCTATCTTTAGTCTTCATATTGAATGAAAATGCCTTCTCTTCGCGATTTGGAAAGCGAGATGGATCATCTCAAGGTGTCGGACGATGACATGGATGACAACTCTTCAACATGCTCGTACTACTCTCTTCCCGACCTGGAAGATAACCCATGGCTCAAGCAAGTCCCAGCCCATGAGGTTCGAAAGCAAGTTGAATATATTCCAAAGTCCGCTCCTGGCCTCAAGTACCCACACGCCTTCGGCAATGGCGAAGGCCTACCTCTCACGGTAGCCGGCCCTGCTTGGCAGGAGTATCCTCTTTGTCTCAATGGCAGATATTGCGCTGACAGAGAGCCGGGACCTGCGCGAGTCATCACCAACCCATCTGTCCCTGGTGGGGTGGACGTCATCTACCATCGACGCAAACAAGACAAAAGTTTCCGTCTTGCGACTTACCGGCCAACGGGATATCGGAGCAAGCTTCCAGGTCCCGTGCCTCTTGCTACTACACCCTCACCTCCACCCTCACCCTCGACTTACTCCTCAAACCTTGCGTATCAGTCCCCTCCAGCCAGTCCAAGCATTTCTGGAGCGGTTCCTTGGTATCCGGGGTTGGTCGAGATTCCACCAGCACAAGCTCTTGCTCTTGTTACACAGCAGCAGCTGAGTGTACAAATTTTTCCGGGTGCCTGGTCAGGGTATTATCCTCAGGCCTTCAATCCGATGACCGGTCAACCTTTCCAACACTCGCCATACAATTCCTTTCAGCCATACATGCCTGGTTATAATACCATGAGCGTTCCAGTTTCTTATTAGAAACCATTTGCATTCTTGCATAGCGTTGGTTTTCTTTTGGATCAAGCATCTTGCATTGCAAGCTATACACATTTTTCTTTTGGCTCGCCTGAACATCTCGACAAGCTTATATATCATCTTTGCGATTTCATCTACCTCAAAGAGGCCAGAGATCCCACTCTCCAACTCAACATGGCGACATTCCTCGATATATCTCACGAGAAGAGGCCGATTCAACTTCTAAGTTCAGATGTGAAAAGACAAGCTCTCAGCCACATTTCTCAACTACAAATCACACATCGAGAAGAGTCAGCTTCAGTTCTGTTATCGTCAGCTTGAGTTCTGTTATCGTCAGCTTCACTTCTATTATCGTCAGCTGTTGGTCACTCCCCAGCCAGTTTCACGTCATGATACAAGATTAGATGGCAAGACTGCTACTATCACGAACGGGAACAGTGGTTTTGGCCTAGAGACTGCGCGTCAGCTGCTTGATCTCAGATTATCATACATTCACCCCATGAGTACGATTTGGTCTTGCTAGTCAACCTCTTCTCAGCAATGCTTCTATTCATTCTATTATCACCTATCATCAAAGCAAAGCGACCTGGAGATTACCTGGCGCATCTGCATATTTTCATCCAACATGGCAACCTCGGCCAAGTTCGAAGAACGACATCAGACTCCCCTACTCTCGGCTTTTAAGCACAAGATGTCTGAGCGGGATTCGATGGATCACTATTCAACCAGAAAGCCCCTCGGGCAGTTATGTTTCATGGAGCTCTGCGAGCATTTTTCTTTTTTAAAGTATCCTCATCAGTCGCAGATTGATCAAGGCAATACTGCATTAGCAACAGTGCAAACATGAATTATTGTTATTATTCAAGTATCGTTATGAATTCAATATTGATCAAAGCAACACTGCAAAATAAACTCTATTCATTGTGTTTCTCTATTACTTAATGTGTTATTCTTGCTGTGCACATTCCACTTTGCTTTTAGAGCAATCGTACATTTAACATAAAATACACTTTAGCCATATATAATGCCCTGATAACTAAAGAATCTCTCAGCTGCTGTCCAGTAAAGCTTTGATGGCTGCTTGGAGTATAAGAAGTCGTGATGAATCTTCATTGACAGATCCAGACCACCTCCCTCCGCCTTCTCAACAGCAAGCGCGTATCCCCAGTTGATGTTGTTGTGAATTGCGCAAATCCTGACTTTTGCGGTTCTCAACCCTAACAAGGGAGTTTCGAGTGACTACTCATTTAATGCACGGGTTGAAAATTATGCTGGAAAGTTTACAGTTTGCTATATGCCAATGTACATAGACTTAACCACTCGTTAATTGACGCGTATCCCGTGAGCATATTATATCTCTCACAACCTGCCACTCAATACTCTGATTATGCAACTTGTCAAATTCACTCCCCATAAGCATACACCATTTCTTGAGAAACCACGGTGTAGCTTCCCAACTCTTCATATCCCAAGGCGGATAGGTGTCCCTTTCACTTGACCCTCTTTCATGTTTTAGTCGCCATAGAGTCAAACCACCATGCTCGTAGATATCCACCTTAAGTTCCCAATTATTAAACATGTGCGGCATTGCAGCTGATAACATAATCGCCCGTTCACGGAGGAACGGGAGGGGTATTAGATCTAAGCTTGTATGATGGGGGATGAGAATCTGAGCCATGGTTGGGCGTAAGTGAACAGGGATGTTGGTGTTAGTGAATGATGAGATGATATCAGATCCGGCTTGTGCGAGAGCGGAATGGTCGAGTGTTGTTGTGAGATTAGGTTGGTAGAATGGCGAGACACGACCTGCATTGCAATCTGCTATACGAGAGAGATCAAAACCGAGAGAGACTGCATTGTGGAGACATGATGTAAATATGGCTGTTGGTGTAAACTGGAGCATGTTGAGAAAAATGTCCGGAAAATTGGATTCGTCCTGAGATGTGGAGTTGGTGGTATCGATAGATCGATCTATGTTTTCAATATCCTCATTTGTCTGTTGTTGTGTCTCCTGACCGGGATCCGAGGACCTCGGACTGTCGTTCGAGAAATCATCATCATCACGCTTCAAGAGTGGCCTGAGCCGCTGTCCGCGGGTTTCTTGAGTCTTTTCATGCTTCAGTCGTATTCGCTCCTGTTTCTGACGTTCTCCTAACGAACACTCATTAGCGAGATAGAAGCATAAACAGTAAATGACATACGATATGCCTTCTGCGCCAGGCGATTCTGTTCCCTTCGGGCTGTTGTCAGAACGCGACGTTTGGCTGGTGGAGCGTCATGATCCCTGTTTGCAGTCCGCTTCTGCTTCTGGGAGATGGTGGCGACTTGATTGGCCGCAGTATCTTTGCCTGCACAGTCCATATCTTGGCGGTCAATCAATTAATCAGAAATTGTCGATAATTTGTTTGTTAACGTATCAAAGTCAAGCCTTCTTTGTCGTCGTGGCGGAGAAAGATCGGTAAGTCCGAAGTCCGGGGGCGAAACTGGCTTACGGTTTTTGGACCAATCAGAGAAGTGTCGATCGTTCACCATGGCTGGTGGCTTACTGTCTTTGCCTCCATACAGCCATTGAGGTTATCACCAACATCATGAACAATTACCAATCAGAGACAAACAAAACAGAATACTCATTAAAGCTAGAGTCATATTTACTATATAAGTAGCCATTAGATGCAATGCCAATACAATATTCACTCTCACTATACAGCTCATCAATTCAAATACCCAATTCACTTCATCATGTCCACCAAAACTATCGCAGTTGTCGGTGCTACAGGCACTCAAGGCAGCTCAGTCGTCAAAGCCTTTCTCAGCCATCCATCTTGGCATGTCCGAGCTCTCACTCGCCGCTCAACCTCCCCCAAGGCCCAAGCCCTCCAAAGTCTCGGAGCCGAGATTGTTGAAGCCGACTTGAACAGCGCCGACTCTCTTGTCAAGGCCTTTGAGGGTGCCCACGCCATATTTGTCAACACCGACTTCTGGGCACCTTATACAACTGCCCTCGCTCAAGGGAAAGATCAGGCTACCAGTCAACAGATTGGCTACGACACTGAGCATCTACACGTCAAGAATGCTGCTTATGCTGCTTCCAAGACGCCTACCCTGGAGAAGTACATCTATTCTGCCCTGGGCCCGATGAAGGATGTTTCCAAGGGCAAGTATTCTCACTGCCATCATTGGGAGACCAAGGCTGCGGCTGTCAAGTACATTGAGAATGAGATGCCTGGACTTGCTAAGAAGACATCATACATCTACATGGCCGCCTACGCTACAAACGCATTCCTGTATCCCAAGAAGGACGTCGAGACCGGCGACTATGTCCTAACAATCCCTGCATCTAAAGACCTTAGGATGCCTGTCATCGATATCGAAGGCTCATCTGGATCTTTCGTCCGAACTCTCGTTGAGGATGAACCTGTTGGAACAAAGCTCCTCGCTTATGATAGCGACTTGACTATGCTTGAGATTATAGACACTTGGAGCAAGGTCACTGGCAAGAAGGCCGTTTTGCAGTCCATGACCGAGGAGGAGATGCATCAAAAGACAGGTCTGCCTTATGAAGTGCTTGACGGACCTGCTTATCTCGACGAGTATGGGTATACTGAGGGAGTTGACGGAGTCATCATACCTGAACAGTTGAAGAAGCCTGCCAAGACGGACAGCTTTGAGGAGTACCTCAAGAAGCAGGATATGGAGACTTTGTTGACATATGCGTATGGTCTTCCCAAGGCTCCATCACAGAACTAGGGAATGATGTGACTATACTAGATAGCTTTTAATTTAGCACTGGAATATATTGCCATCTACGAGCTCTATCGAGATTCAAGACGTACCAGCATAAGGAGAAGAACTCACCGCATTTCTATATTCTTACCGCAGGTCGGGTATTTCAATGATCTCAACCAACGCAGTGATGTTTATTCCACCATCTAAAACAACTTCAATAAACCCAAAGCTCTTGTACTGTACAGCCCTTAAGATAGACTACAGCCCACAAAATGCACCCTTGCAATGTACCGAGAGACTTCAAGGTGACTACGGGCTGCCCGCATGCATGTAGGACTTGTAGAAGCCTAGGCTTGGCAACCCCTCAGTTCTAACATTATTATGTATGCAGGCCGCGTTCTAGCGATGCTGGTAGCGAATGACATTCCAACTCTCACAGCCTTGTTACATCTCACTTGTCACACTCTGTAGAACTGTGGTCAGCATTGCGTCTGAAAGAGAGACCAGTGGCCAAGACATGCTCATAGGGGGGACAAGAGCCCATATGCATCGAGATCCTTTCTTCAACCAACGATGGATGGTACCCAACCAGTGGGTGACACGAGACAGCCCGGTGCTCTATTCTATGCAGTAGGCGCCTTAGGGCCGCTGATCGATACCTCGGCGAATGAAAGTAACCCCTCAAGTTGTTTCGGGGGCCTCAAATTGGTAGTTGTGTTGCATACAACAGAGGCGAGCCGCTGACTTGGAGGAAGTATATGGGTGTACCCAGTTGCGCTAGGTCTTCCCACATCCTACATTAGTACCCAGTTGCGCAGACTCATGCACTTGAGCCCGCGATGACTGAATATGCGCACGGTCTGGTCAGAGTTATGCAGTCAGCTAGCTCTTACACGTGATTGAGCCGTGAAGATATGATTCTAGCCCTTCCTGCTCTTCTTTCCTGACCACATCTCATACTCTTATTTGAGCTCATTTGGCATTGTGTTCAACATACAGCCTCTTGCATTTGACGATCAAATTCTGAAATCCGCATTCCCATTCATTACTACAGCTCAAACTCACTAGAGATAGTGGCAGGTCCACAGCTTAGCAGATCATCCAGGTCATACACAATGTCTACTTGCAAACTTCGATGCATCTTGAGCGCAGATAACACGAACCCGGACGATATCGTTGAGTAGGTCATCCCGTTGTTATAGCAAGAAGCAATTTGACTCCCATGAACAGCGTGGTTGTAGTGCCGGGTGCCAACGATTTTGGTGACTTAAGGTGGTTAGGGTCTGGTAGTAACGGCCCAAACCGCCCACGATGGCTGAAAGGCTACCCAAACGCAAGCTTGTCAAGCTTCAGTTACCACCCCGATGACATATACGTCCAGTCTAAGCTCGAAACTATAGCTGCCGACCTGCTTGCAGAGATCTCGGTACTCAGAGCAGAAAGGGCTACAGTAAGGCATGCTCCAGAATCCAGAAAGGCAAGTACTGATGTAACCAGACATCTAGACTTGCTTTCATCTGTCATGATATAGGTGGTACCATCGTAAAAAATGTAAGCATTGAGAAATCTTTGATGAGAAAAAGCCCAGCAACTCAGAGATATCATCCAGGCCCTTGTCATGTCCGACTCGGACGATTCTGAGTTCCCGGGCATTGCTGCTGCAACTAGTAGCATTGTAAGTCAACTCCAGAGTTCATCCTACAGTTAATGTTTCATCTGCTCACAATCTATAGTTGTTTATGGGTTGTCCACAACGATGTGAAAATATCGAATTGTTAAATCAAGACCTCAGGTTGCTTCTAAAACGAGGTGTACCACCCATAAAAGTCTCTTCGCACGTTCTGCTATCAAGTGTCTCCAGTTGGATATGCACCATAAACAAAAGGTTCCTTGATTCTCATCTGCAAGCGCGTATCATTATGATTCATATTAGATCCACAAATCCGAATCGAGCGTGGCAGGTATGTAGTCGCGACATAATACACGAGATTATTCACCACTGACTGAAAAAGATATTCAATCCTCTTCAGACGGTCGCATATATGACACCTAGCGGGGGTGATCTCAAACAGATACAGCTGGTATCTCCGCTCGCTCACTCCTCTTTGGGCAGCGTTTTGCCCCCGTTGGTGACATCGAACCTACTGTTGGCCCCCGAGACACAGGAAAGAAATCACTACCGTCACCCTACCCTGAAATTATTGATCTCACAGGGGTTTTCACAGATGATAGAGCATGATCTTTCCCGTATGTCTCCCCTCGTCGATTCCGCCATCAGAGGTCTTCTCACCAAGAAGCCGAATGAAAACCGAGTCTATGTCGCCATACATGAACGTTTCCAGTTTACAGCAATAGCATCCTGCATCCGTTATGACGTACTCCCTCCCAAAGAGATAAAGCAATACTTTGAGTTTCACGACTACGATATCCGTTGCAACTCTGTCGAGTCCATGCTTTGTACGTTCCTTGCTGGCCTCCCGTTCCGTAAAGACTGGCAACATAAGCTCGACGACTTGCGTGAGGATGCCAACTGCTTCCAAGCATGGTCACCCCAACTCCTGCTCTCAGCCTTCCATGATTACCTCCTATGTGCCCCAGCTCATGTATCGACTTCCGGCATCACCTGGATCCTGGTGAACTTTGATGATCGAATCCCCTCCTACCATTGGCTCCTATCCAACCTGTGTGAGCTTCGCAAAAGTTCCGAGCTTTGTCTTCGTTTCACTCTCATCCTTATCAACGACCATCCGTTTAAGCTAGAGCCCTACCACGATTCCTTCGAGATTATCAACATAGATGGAGGCATTCCCAAGCCAGCATCGGCTCAAGCCAACCCCCATACGAATATTCACTCTCCTGATAAGACTACAACCAGCCAGGGGCGAAATTCCCCCCCTCCAGAGATTCGGTTGCCTGGTAATTTTGTGGTTCAGTCTTTCAGATTAGGCGAAGATATCTTGGAGTTCTTAGTCGACGTCCCAGGCTTGTCCTACCCCAAAGGTCGTGTGTCATGGTTGGCCAGGAAGATAACGTCTGGCACAGCACTTCGAGAATTGCTGTTCAAGTGGCTTAAACTCAGAAAGGCCGACCTTTCTCATTCCGATCTGGACCAACTTGGAAGCCATTCACCTATAACTGCATTCCATCTCTTCCGACACCTCTTGCTACCCTCGTCAGCTTTGAAAATATTACGGGAACAAATTTGCCTCGCTGCCAGGCTCCTTTGCTATTCATTTCGCCCACTTACCGTTCAAGAGCTCAATGACCTGGAGCAAAATACGTCCTATGGCAGACAGATCGGTTTCAAAGAGGGAGACCGCATTGACACCTCCCCGAGAACCCTAACGCTTCTCGACGGGCTGGTCTATACCGCTTACGGCGAGGTTCGCTTTCTACAGCCAGATTTTCGGGACTTATTCATATCTGAAACATTGGGAAATGGCGATGACCCTGCTTCGTCAGTTGATGATAGCCCTGATCAGTCTCACGCTCGAATTACGGAGTGGTGTTTGCAGCGCATTGGCAAGGCTACCTCACAAGAGTGGTCAAGACTCCAAACTGTTGACGAAAGTATGAGTATTCTGGAGTCTTACAAGGACTGTCTCTCCTATGCGGTGAAGTATTGGCTACGACATGCCCAGAAGGGGCACGAAAATCTGGAAGTTGCTCTCTCGTCACAACCAATCCTTAACGACCAAGTTCTCCTTGACCGTTGGACAAGGGCATATTGGAGCTTATCAAATCCAGCAACACGGGGCCGTCTTAAAACCATCAACCCACTCGCAATTTTTGCCGAGCATGGGGCAGATTCGCTGTTGCAGACTACAATGCCCAAATATGAGGGTGATCCCTCCTTCGAACAGATGAGGGTTAGAGCTCTGGAGGGAAGCGCTAGGAAGGGCAATTTAAGTCTTGTCCGGAAGTTGTTGGCTTCTACTTCCTTGGAATACTTCCACTTGCACAGCGTATTGCTTTGTGCCCTGTCTTCTCAGAACCCCCGTGTGGTGGATGAGATTCTCAAATGGGTCAGCAAACAGCCCAGCAAGCTACGAGATCCTTTAACCGTCTTCGGTTGGGCAGCTTATCACGGGCTCCAGGATGCCGTAAAAGTCCTGATTCCACTAGTCTCTACAGAGCGAGTTAAAGAGGCGGGCTTCATCCCAATGAATTTGGCATTGAGAGGTTCCAGAATCGATGCAGTCAGTGGTTTGCAGATCATCACACTTCTAGTCGATGCTCAATATCCCCTAGCTAAGACATTTTCTAGCGGAAATTCATTCTCAGTCCTTGATGAGGCTTGCAAGATGGGCAACCCAAACATTGCAACATTTCTAGTCAAGGCCGCGTTCTCTGATTGGAGTCAAGGTCAAATACAGCCCCAGGGCTTTCGTACCGCGGTAGAACATTCTCTTCACCATGCCCAACCCCAAACCCTCGAACGTTTACTAGACTTTGGGCTGGCTCGACATTGGGTTACCACCCCGTGGATCAGACATATGTTGGTCGTATCTAAACGCCTAAAAGTATGGCAGTGTTGCAAGGCCCTTAGCTCCTGTGCCGTCAAGATATCAGATCAATCTGATGAACTGAAGGCCTCAGCTATACAGGTACTGCAACGGGCCTTCCTCTGTGGTTCGATGGCCGTACTCCCTGATTTGTTGACTCTGTGGGGTGGTCTGGATCCTTCAAAACTCTCAGAATTGTTGAATGCTACCATCAAAGCTGGAAGCGATGCGATTGATACTTTGAGCTTGCTCGTTGAATTAGGCTATCAGTCATGCGACGATGACACCTATGCCCAAGCTTTGGATGGTGCTCTGAGCGAAGCAGTTACCGCTAATAACACAGAGTTCGTTCGAGTCTTGCTCACCAGGGCACCTTCTGTCGACTCCAAGATGCCATCGGGACGAACCCTGCTATACCATGCAGTCTACGAGCACTATGAGGAAATCGTCAAGCTGTTACTCTCAAAACAGGCAAGCTTGGATATCCGCAATGATGAGGATGGCTGGTATCCGATTCACGCTGCCTATGAGATTGAGAACATACTGGGAGCTCTTATCAGAGCAGGCGCGGACGTTAATATCAAGACTACTTCTGAAAGAACAGTCTTGTACTTTGCTTCCTCCTCGGGTTTCTCAAAGTCAGTCGAGTTGCTTTTAAATAATGGCGCAAAGGTATGTACGTATGCCGGCAGGGAGACCGAACTGTCTATAGCAGCAGCGCGCGGCCACGAGGATATTGCTCGTATGCTACTTGACTACGGTGCCGATCCCCTGGAATATTCTGCACAGGAGCTCGCCCATCCATTGCTTCATACCTGTGTAGGCATGAATCTTTCCCGTCTGCTCCAAGAGCTCCTTGTTTACAATTTCTCTGTCAACGAGACGGACGATTCTGGGACCACGGCTTTGAACAATATTGATGAAGAGACCAATGTCTCGCTGCTAAGGATGCTCTACAATCGTGGGGCATCGATTGACATGGCAGACGCAGATGGGAAGATACCTCTTTGCAAGGCTATCGAATCATCTAACATCGGAGTCTTTCGGTGGCTTGTTCAAACGGGTGCCAACGTCAATGCCAATCTCAATGGGCAAAGCTCGGTTCTTCATCTTGCATGCGCCCATGGAAGCCTCGAAATGGTAAGACTGTTGTGCGAGAACAATGCCAAGGTTGACAGCATTGATTCTGAAAACATCACTCCGCTTCATGCAGCCTTGTTTCACTCAAGCGAAAATCGGCGTCAATTGGCCATTGTCTACTACCTACTCCAGATGGAAGATATTGATTTCAACAAGAGCAGTGATCTTTTGGGGGTCTGTCTAAATGTGGCTTGCCTTTGTGCCGACCACAACGTGATTGAAACTCTGTTGGGGAAAAAGGTGACGATAGATGCAAAAGACAAAATTGGGAGGCAACCTATTCACTTCGCCCTCTATAGGGATACTAGGATTATCAAGATGCTCCTTGAAGAGAATGCGAACCTCCAGGCTGTCGATCTATTGGGACGAAACGCACTGCATTTTGCAGTCGTCAGCGGACGCTTGGATGTTGTGACTTTCGTTCTGGACCAGGACAAAGATTTCGCTCACCAGAAGGATATCGATGGTTGGACACCCCTCATGTGGGCTGTCAGGACCTGCAAACATTGGGATACGCAGGACGGTGAGCGTGTCGAAATCATCAAAGAACTAATTCGACGTGGAGTCGACCCGCAAGTTCGTGGCCAAGGAGTTGATCGGACGTGGACGGCATATGAGCTTGCCTATTATTGCGACCAAAGCCAAGAGATTATCGACCTTTTGAAGCCCGCAGATGAAACTACTGATACCGAAGAGACCAGTAGTGGACTGGGGGAATTCAATCTGACAAAGGCACGAAAGATCACGAGCGAGTATTGCGATGCATGCCTGATGGTAAGGGTCCAGACACGAGACATATGAACGCTACATACAACACTCGACCGAACATTACTAAGTTTCTGAATAGGATCAGTATGACCCTCGATACTGCTGTGACGTATGCCCTGAGTTTGAGCTCTGTTTCAAGTGTTATCGCTCACGGGGTATCATTCACCCAGCACATGGCTTCACTAACCGCGACGACCAATATGATTGTGAAACCTTATCTAGCTCGTATGAATCCGGGAGTGTAAGAACTGGAACCACTGGAGCGACGGGCAGTGAACGACCAATACCTGAATCTGGGTATGGAACGGATGACTCGGGATCCTGGTCCGGGTCTGGGTCTGGGTCAGAGGGTTCAAGTTCAGCTTAAGTTGATCAGACTAATGAATGATGATACGGTCGTTTTTCACATTCAAAGTACAAGAGGCCTACACTTTGTTGCTCATCAGAGTTATGAAAGCCGAGAGGACTGTGAGTTTGCGCCGGGTCGTCAGTGGATGGCTCTCGGCGAGTAGTACGGCCTTCACCTCATGCGTCACTTTGTAACATGGATTGAAGCTATGGATGAAGAAATAAGCTCTGGGGGAAGAATTAAGCGTAAGGCTTTACAAGATCAAAAAGAACACAGTAATGGATTGAAGTTGTCGAGGATATCTATGACAAGATGAAGGACTTTACTACCGTGCCATTATTATAGATTGGGCCAGTTGGTTTGTTTCACCTCTGCTATTCGGCTACTCATTTTGTCCATTTTACATTCATTTATTGGTCATTGAACTCGCTGGGTTCAGTAATGTAGATCTAGTTAAAATTGGATATTCTATAATAATTTGCGCTTCAATTTCATGTGAAAACGCCATGGAAATAAATCATGCACTCAAGCATTCTGACTCGGCTCAAGCCCTCTTGACACCACTACCTCTTGGTACGCGGAACAACCAGTATAGACCAAGGGCACCAGCAGAGTTCACAACAACATACACCCACAACAAACCAAAATGCCACCAGCGATCATCATAGTCAATGTTGAACCTAGCCAGGAACTGTTCCGTTGAAGCAAGCGAACAATATTTGCAAACATCGGTAGAAGAGCGGTCGAGGAGATAACCACCAGCTGCGTCGACGAAAGGTCCCATGAAGCTCTGACAGGTCATGTTGCCAGGGACGAGCATTTGCAGAACCTCGTTATCGGCACATGAAACCGTAGAGCCCCATACTGCGGTGGACATGATGCCACCGACGATATATGTTGCAGGTGAGACACGGTACATGAAGGTCCAGAAGGTAGGAATATCATCGTAAATGACACCAACACTGTAAGAGTGAGTTAGTATGTGGATGATGCTGATAATGGAGTAACTTACCCGCAAAAGGCAATGCAAAGCATCCAGAGAAGAGTTGCAAGAACACCAGCCTCCTCAGCTGTACCAATACAAACAATAGCAAAGTGAGAAAAGGTACTCGTAAAGAGCATGAACATGCACAAGTACAAGAACACGAGGAACCCTCGGATGGCTCGATCATCGGACGTAGTGTTCTGAACGAAGCCGACGGGGTAGTACCAGCAGAAGTAGATGAGGGCGGCCATGGCGATGTTCCAAACGGCTTCAACGAGGATGTTGGCCAGGATGTATGCTGTAGTCATTGTCAGATATTTCTTGGATGTAGGTATCGGGGGTCTTACTGTTCCAGCGGTAAATCTTGGATGGTCTCTCACGAACTTCATACAGAGCACGTTGAGGTACAAACATGGGCATGATCTGATCGCTAATACTCTGGAAAAGAACCATGTACATGAAAATGGCGTACAGTTGGTTCTGTAATCCCTGAATGGTGTTCTTGGCTTCAAAGGTGAAACCGATGTAGAGAGACTATATGGGTTAGTTGATGATCAACTACAGGTCGTAACAACATACCGATAAGATGATCAAAACAGTCTTGGACCAGATGTAGGTAGGAGATCGCCAAAAGTGCTTCCAAGTGCGGATCAAAACCTCACGGAACTGCGTCCAGAACGATGCAACAAATTCCTGATGCTGAGACGCATCACCAGTCTCCAAAGCGTTGGCACCCGATGGCTGTGTCGATGGGAGAGAGTTGAGACGCTTGAGTTCCTTCTTGACGTCCTGGAACTCAGGCGAGCTCCTCCAAATCTGATGCCAGTCCAAGTCCTCGACGTCTTCATCGTTGGAGGGTTGAATGATATCAAGCATGTACTCAGCGGGGTTGGCATCAGGAGGACAAGGAGGAGCGCCGTTTCGTTCAAAGTACTTGAGAAGAGTCTGGGACTGATCTCCGAGATCTGAAACTGTCAGCCAATTCATCAATGTTGTCGGAAAGAAACATACCTCCAAAATACACAGTTTTACCGCCAGGAGCAAGCAATAGTAGTCGATCAAATCGTTGAAACAGGATAGCAGACGGTTGATGAATCGTACACAGCACAGCCTGCCCACTGGCAGTGAGCTTCTCAATAAGATCACAAATCGCCCATGAAGTCTGCGAATCCAATCCCGACGTCGGTTCATCCAAAAAGACAAGAAGCTGAGGTCGTGCTGCAAGCTCAACACCAATGGTCAATCTCTTCCTCTGCTCGACATTGAGTCCCTCGCCAGGCGTTCCGATAACAGCATCTGAGAATTCCTGCATATCCAGCATGTCGATCACGTGTTCAACGTAGTTGAGCTTATCCTGGCGGGAGATTTCGGCAGATTGGCGGAGGAGAGCGCTGAATTCGAGGGCTTCGCGGACGGTCATGGTGTTGAGGTGGAGATCTTGCTGTTGGACGTAGCCGACGCGGTGTTGGAATGAGGCGTCGGTGGAGAGACCGTCGATGTGAGTGTTTCCACTGACGACTCCCATAGTAACACGTGTGGCGAGGACATCGAGAAGGGTCGTTTTACCAGCACCAGATACACCCTGAAACAGTCAGTAAGACTCCTACCATAGAATGAATGAAGGGCGAACTCACCATCAAAGCGGTGGATAGACCAGGCTTGACCCATCCATCAACGTTATCCAACAGGCGTCGATCCTTACCCTTGATCTGAATATCATAACAGAGATCCTCCCAATGGAACACAGAGGCACCAGCAGTAAGTCCACTTGTAGCATTGTTGGTAGCCTTCTCAGCAACAACAGGTCGATCAGTTGGCTGAGCTTCAACATCGGTATCCTCAGACTTCTCGAAAGTAGGCGGCATGCGTCCCTTGCGGAACACGAGAATCTCACCCTTGCTCCTGGGAGGCTTGGCATGCTCAGCGGCGAAGATGTAGAAGACCAAGAAGCCAGACAGGAAACCCAGAAGAATGCCAACGTTGCTGTGCCAAGTTAGTAGAGGTCGCCGAGGGAGGGGTGAGAGACATACCGCCATTTGTGTGAGTTGTAGTACTTGTAGGCCATGTTAATATACCTATCACCGTTTACCATGAATGTTCCAGGCTCGGCACCAACAACGGAGCAGATGGTTGAATCGGCTGGGAGGTTCTCATAACCAGGGCCACGAGGAACCATACTTGCGCAAGGAAAGCTCCTGTTATGGAACTCATTCGCCATCAATGCCTCAAACGCATAGGCCAGGGGGTTGATGTAGTTCATCCACCTCGACCATCCAAGCATGTAATCCGTAGGCATGGTAAATCCCGTGTAGATCATGAGTCCAAGACTCAGAATCGAGACGGGCACCATGGCCTGGTGGGTTGTACGCGTGACACAAGCGAGAGTTCGGTAGATGCATGACATGACGAGCGTGGTGAGGTAGGATGTGAGGCAGAAGAAGAAGAAGTGACCGGCGTCTCGTCGGAGATGCGCCATGAAGTAGATGAGGATGTTGAAGATGATCATGTTGACTGTCTTGTAGGGCAGGTCGATGATGTAACTCGCGATGGCTTGGGCGGACTGGTGGTAGAAGGCATATCGGTTATGTTTCTCGACAACTGGACGTTCGGCGTATACTGTCAAGACCTATCTCAAGTTAGCAGTCTGCGTATAGGATGGATGGTTGTTGGTCACTTACCTCAAGCTGACTGGCAAAAGCGTTAAACAGCAACGCAAAGAAGATCAAACCACCACGATAGTAGAAGCTCGAAGTATCATCAGGCAGGTTAAAGAACATGCTGCCCAACACAAGCGCCATGATCAAATTGAAGATCAACGAGGCAATCGTGAACCCCGGATCCGCAAGGAGTCGTCGCCATCCTCTCCAGAGCGTCAGCTTCACCTGGGCAAGATACGAGATGGTATATGGCGACTTGGAACGCTGGTTCTTGAACTGTTCCGCACGTCGAGAGTGCTTGTACTCTGACAGACGCTCCGATCGAGGGTGGTTCTGCTCATACTCTGAGAGTTCGCGGGAGAGCTGCTTGCGATGCTCGCTGGCCTGCCATCGCTCTGCGAATTCTTGTGGGGTTCGGGGGGCTGTGTGTTCGAATCCTGGTCTGACGCGACGTTCCTGGGGACTTGTCATGGACGTGAGGAAGTCGGGTGTCGTTTGCCGGTCAGGGCCTGGTAAATGTCAGCGTATATCTTCAACAAGAAGGTGGATTGGTTTGACTTACACTCAAAGCCGAGGTTCTCAAAGTACGGCTTCGCCTCATTGATCCTGCCAAAGAATATCTGATGACCCTCGTATAAAACGGTTACCCGATCGAATAGCTACACAGCGTTAGTTCCCCGGACTTCCGTCTCACTCAGACGGATAATGCTAAGCTTACCTCGTAAGCTGACTGCGGAGCCTGATAGATAGCCACGGCGGCAGCCACACCGACAAGATCAGCCTGAAGACGCAGGTTCCGGCAAAAGTTGATGGCGTTTCCGCTGTCGAGTCCTCGGGTCGTGTTGTCCCAGCACTGGAGCTTGGCTCCTGTTAGGGCTGCCTCGGCGATGCTCACGCGCTTCCTCTCGCCGCCACTAGCGCCGCGGACAAAGTCATCGCCAACGCGGGTATCGACGGTGTGGCTGATGCCAAAGATGGCCATCATTACATCACGCATCATGGTGTCGGCCTGGGCACGAGTGACACCACCGGGTACATGGCGGAGGGAGTGAGCGCTTGAAGCAAAGGAGAGAGTCTCGCCGACTGTGAGATGGGCGAGATGGCAGTCAATCTCTGCGTTGTAGAGGACATCTCCTCTAAAAGAGGACCGCATGTGGTTTTCGTCGATACCTAAACATATTAGAGAGCTTCTTCAGGGGTTGGGTGTAACTCACCTCTGAAGTTCATGTAAGAATCAGGTCCAACCTCCAGACCAGCTGTCTGTCCAGCAATAGTCTTGAGAAGCGTAGAACAACCAGATCCAGGGGGACCCAGCACAAGAAGCAACTCTCCCTCTTCAATAACACCCTCAAAGTTGCGAAGAATATCAACACGTCTCTTCTTACCAGCTCCAAAAAGACCAAACAGATAGGAGACAGCGTCCATGGGATAATCCACAAAGGTCTTTTGGTGCTCAGCTCCAGTGCCCCATCCAAAAACATTGAGGTTCTTGAAAGCAACACCAAGACTGCGAGTTGGTGCTGAACCCTCCTCTGACTCAACAAGCCTCACAAAGGCCTTGACCCATGCTCGGGGATCAAAGTTTGACGAATTGGGGTCCAATTTCGTTCCTGGTTGAGGTGAGAAGGCTTGCAATTCGGCACCGGCTGTTGTAGATACCCGTGAGAGCTGTCGTGCAAGGTTACCGATCTCTTGGTTAGTGTCCGTCTTGGGCTTCTCGGTAAGATCATCTTGAGGACCATCTTGAATGCTGTTGGCGGTTGACGATGTACCCAGATCCTCGTGTTTGTTGTCAGAGGACAAAATCTCCTTCGTGTCCCCAGTCATGTTGGCGATTGGACTGGTTGAAGATGACTCGAGTGGCGTATGAGTCAAGTACCGATCCTGACACGGAAAAGATGTTGTAGGGCTGATTTAATAATTCATAGCATATGCGGAGTTTCAGTGGACTTGTGCAAGTGAGATTCAAGTTGAGCGGAGTTTCGGATAGTTTGTTGTATTTCGACCGACGTCGGAATAAGCAGCACCAAAGTTCCAGAAGGAGAGAACAAAAGAACCAGGAGCGTTTTTACATGAACTGCAAGCGAATATTACAGTAAAGTACGGTCCCCGCGGGCAATTTCAGTTACCGCTCCCCCGTCTTGTCCCCGTAAGCGCCCCAGCTTGGCATGTCCCTGTCTATTCTATCCGGGCCCGACGGAGTCGGCTTCCTTTATTGGTCCTGGCTGCCCACTGTTGAAGGGGACCCGCGGGTTCCCGAGAGCTGACGCCTCGCTTATGAACAGGTCCCCTGTTTGGGAATAGTTTTGGACGAGTATGGAGTATCATATTGGCAACGTTTTACTGTTACGGTGGCATCGGTGCGGCTCTGGCGTTGGCTGCGCGATGATCTCACTGGCTGAGAGATGGTATTTATCGATGATGGCTAAATTCGTTGAGTGAAGATCTGTCACCTTTGAAGCACAGACGCCGTAAAAGGAGAGGCATTATGCGACGGAATTGTTTTTCCGTCTTATTATAGTTTAGCTTATCATCTCAACACCATGTTTGCATACTCTCGTGTTGGGTTTGGCGCGAAAGCGAGAGCGAGAGCGACAACGGGCGAGCTAAATACTCATTTCAGCTGCTGAATGGATACTTTTATCCCGTTATTGCTATGGTTATGCGTTATGTCTCTGTTATGCCAAGGGTCCAGACCCTGGCACTATTGATAAGCTGCCGCCACATTTCAGTTTATTGGACAAACAAACTCCCTCAAACTGGTTCATCATACGTTTTCTTTGAGTCTGACTGTGCACGCATCTGCACAACGCAAACATCGGGACAATTGTCCCCTTGGGGCTAGATCTGCCGCCTCAATTTTTCATCTACGATCTCTTTATGAGCTTGTTATTGGTTGAACCCTAAAAGATGGAACAGACACGCTACCCTACATAAGGACTTCAGTTTTAACAGTCCTTTGAGGTCTTAAAAGACGAATTTAAACAACATATGTTAAACAGCGTTATACTTTTTAAAACATCAGATCTGAAAGTCAATTATTGAAAGTATATCGAGTAGCTGAACCTAGAAATATGAATGCAACTACTTATCGTGCATAAGGTTCAACGGTTTTGCTGTCATCGCAATTAGCGGGAGAACACATGAGCCGTGCAGAAATTTTATCAACCAAAACCCTGCAATGGATGGAGTTAATCTAATCAGCACGTGACCTGTCATCCCTTTAGATGCGAGCTAAAACTTCAAAACGGGGCCAGAATACGCAATCCCTATTAGGCTTAGGGTATAGGAAGCTTACATACATTACCCTATATCTTAGTAACATTGGGTTTCCATTGCGTTGGCAAGATCCTTTGGCCCTTTCTATAAAGAATAAGCTGATCTCAGCTATTTTAACAGGCCTCTGTGGATAATTTAATGGATTATTTGTTATCTAATATTTGTTTATATCACGTAATCTGTAGTTGGAGCGAGGCTGAGGCATCATCCTGAACCTCAAGTTCTTGCTAGAATTGCATATCTCTGGCTTTCAATGGCATTTCATTGAGTAATTTTTTTTTTCAATATCAGGCACCCTATTGAAACCTCTAATTTGCAGCAAGGAGCTACTATGGTCTCAAATGAAAGGCATCAGGATCTCTAACTGGTAATAGTGGTGGGAAAGCACCTACTCCAACTGGTGGTGGTAGGGGAGCACCTGCTAGCCAGTATTCTTCGCGTGCACCAGCCTGTAAGATATGATCCATGCATTCTGAGAATTCCTTTGCCCATGCTCGTGCTCGCTCGGGAGCCCGTAAGAGTTCTGACTGCTTTCTTTTTCCATGTTGTTTTTGCTGCCATTCCAAAGGTATATTGTTCACTTTGATTATAAGGGGGTTTGATGTCACCTGAAGCTCACCAGCAGAATCAATGTATGCTGCAGTGGCCTTAACAGCGCCTTGATCTGCCGCAGACGTGTTGACTACGAGTAAACGTTCCCTAATGAGATCCAACAGATCGCCCAAGGCCGTCTTTCCTGCTTTGCAAGTAGGGTCCTTAGCCATGTGCTCCATCCAGCCCACGACAACGCGATGAACTGCCAGGTTTCCCTGATCGTTGAATTCCCAAAAGTCTTTTGGAAGTACCAGTTCGGAGAATCCGCGTTTGAAGGTTTCGTTGAATTTGTCCAATTGGTCAGGGCCGTACATAAGCCAGACCAGGAATTCAAGAGTGATGCATCCCATGGACCATACATCGTCCAGTAGAACTTGCGTGCCCTGTGATAATTCGGAAGAAGCCTCTCTAGGTGGTCTATAGTGTCGTGTTTTGCCTTTTGGTATCTCTGCCCAGCAGTTTATCTTCAAAGTCCCTGGTTTCCCGCGTGCTCCGTTTTCATCCCTGAACCAGAATATGTTCTCCGGGCTGATGTGGCCTTTCACCAAGAGTCCATCATGGGTTGCTAGAGAGTGAGCTTCTGCGACAACATGTGCAAGTCCGGCAATTTGCTCAATTGCAGACCTCACCAAGTCCCCCGTCAGGTTGTTTCGGGGGAAGATCCTCCAAAAGTCTTCTAGATTGCCACCATCAGGCCATTCAAACATGAGATACTTTTCATCCACGTCTAGATGGAAAGTTGTGATCAGTTTGACGATGTGTTTGAGGTTGAGTGAATTGATCAATCGCAGTGCGTTTAGTTCCTTCTGCCCAACGACATCCTCATCCCGAACATCAACATGTTTAATAGCAACATACTCTGGCTTAGGCATATCCTGAAATATGTGTTATTCCTTCATGACTTTATAACCAACTTGTACATTGACTTACCAAGTAATCGAATTCGAGATGAGATTCGTGAATTCTATATCTTGTTCCTAGGCCGAACACCCCGCCTTTAACTGCATGGCTGTCCTTTTCAACGAATGGCAGAGTGATGTGTTTGGAGAGTTTGTGAATGGCCTGCTTGCTGGAGAAGACAGGGGCACAAAATTTCCATTGCTGGATGTCGCAAAAGGTCTTGGCAGACGATGAATTCCAAATTGTCTCGCCGTTTTCATCAGTATTGCTGGCTTGACTGCCCTTGTCGTCGTATGAGCTACTGTGACTGGATATGGTTGTGAAAACGGACAGCGTAATAGGCAATATGCTGTCAGAGACACGGCGCTCTTGGAACCAAAGTAGTGCTTGATATAGTCGGTTGCCTTCGAAGCCGGTCAAGACTGCACTGGCGAGCAGCTTCTTGCCTTCCTTCAAGATAAAGGCGACTAAATCTCCTAGGCGCATGTATGGGAGGTCACTGGGGACTTGACCTTCATCACATATGGCCCAAAGTATTGATTCCATAGTTATAATACTCGTCAAACCCCCCTCTGGCGAGAAGAACGATTGTTCATTGCCAAACTTGCTTTCGATGAGAGTGTCGTTAATGAGGGAATGAAGCCTTGGAGGCTTTTGTAAAGAGGGGGTTTTAGTGTCTCCGTCAATGCTCGTTTCTGGATCACCATCCTGGAGCCCTTGATCAAGTTCTGCCTTCATTTCATCTCTTGATCGTCTTTCAGTATTCTCACAAAGAATGTTAAGTCGGTCGGTTTCTTCCTTCTCAAGTGTTCCCCTCTTAGCCTTCTTTAATGTGAGATAATCTAATTCCCACGCATCTCGTCTGATGATTTGGGCCGCAAGTGCAGTATCGACTTCTTCAACTTCTTCCGATATTAAACTTGATGCGAGGCTGGGCTGGCTTTCGAGGAGATCGTCTTTCAGTGGAGGAAGACCCAACTGTGAGTCCACATCATTGTTGAAACTATCAAGGGTTTGAAACGAACCCAAGGTTAATTCGGATCTTGCGACGGCATCCTCTGTACAAACGGAATTCATGTCATCGGGAATGAATTTAGATCTATTGATTGAGAAAAGAGCAAGACGCTCTAAATGCTGACCAAGATGGCTCTTCAGCATGCTTGCGGAGACTTCGCGAGCTGCTTTTTGCGGGATGGTAAGCTGGGCCAGAGCCGGCTCTTCCAAGGCTTCCGGATTTGAATCGTCTGGAGACTCGTATTCGTCAGGTGACGAGATAACCCAGCGAGTCACGGGCCCATATAGACTTTCGTTGAACTCTCCTTTGGGCAACTTGGGCATGTCTAGTTGCTCTGACATAAGTTAGTGCATACTCTAGGTATTCCCCAGGCCTTGGATCTGGAAGTATTTACCGTTGCCCAAAACCCCAGACAAAGTATAATCGTCAGCCTGTCTCAGAAGTGATGAGGTTTTGAACTGCTCGAAACCATTTTCGACTTTGTGATAATTATCCGTGCATAAAGGACAGATGGCAGTATCAGCTGACGAAGTGCGCTCGCACAGCCTAGCTAGCGAAAGAAGCTGGGAATCTGAAAGTTGCAACTCATGAATGGTTCTCATGTGAGTAATAAATTCGTTCTCAGTGCCGCAAGCAGAGTGTTCATGATCATTGCAGTGCCACTCTCGGCGATGCCTCTCAGTCTCATGGCGAATCCAATCTTGTCGAGTCTCAAAGAAACTATCCGATGCTTCGCACCCATCAAAGGTGCATACATACGCCTGAAGGTCGCGGAAAACGTGTCTCCTGCAGCCCATTAGTACATAGAAAGATGGTGAAAGAGGATGCACTAACGTCCAGGCTCTCGTACTTCTCACTTCAATGAGATGATAACATAGAGGACAAAGAAACTGCTCAAGAGGCTCCCCATCATTGTCTAGCGGGCGGGGAGGTATGCGAAGGTTCTCGCCATCGGCACCTGTGAATCCAAAGGTTGAAATTGTCCCACTTTCTGATTGAGCATCTGGCTCTTCTTTCATATCTGCTGGAGGAACAAATTTGGTTGCTTCCGTACTTGCCAGTATACTTTCATGCGCGATGCTAGGGGGGTGGCACGGTTTATCTTCAATTGGAACCTCAACCTGTTGCAGGATGGCTGGAGGAGGCTGAAAATTCTGCTCAGGGTCTTTGGTTTGCATGTCTGGTTGAACTAGGAGATAATCTGTGGGCCTTGGCGCTTCTGACGTCTGAGGCTCTGACGATTTGCGGTAGTGTTGTTCGTTATACATAAGCAATTGACGGCGACGAGTTATTGCGTTCGCTAGGCGTTCTTTCAGGACCGGGGAAGCATCTGGGAAGCATTCTTCGATGTGACATTGGTCAACCGAAATGAAATGGTCTACTGGGATCTTGGAGGCTCTCGACAGCCTGTCTGTGGCTACTGGCTGTCGAATAATCATTGCCAGTGAGTACAGGTGCTTTACTGAGTTTTGGACTGATTCGTATAACGCCGCCATTTGCCGTTCGGGAGTTAGCATATCAGCTTCGTCAGAATCAGAGCTCTCAGTGGACGAGATTATGGATGATTTGCTCGAGCCAGTGTCTCGTAGCCGATCAAATTTGGGCTCAACATCTTCAGTGAGTGGTCGCTCGCCACTTACTATCTGGGTAGCTATACTTTATTAGTCGGCTAGTTTTGTAAAACGATAGACTTGGTTTACCAGTTTGAAGAGTACTCCCAAGCCGCTGCAGTATCTCTACGACTCGAACACTATAAAAGTTCGAATCTCTAAGACGATAGTCGAGGGAAATTCTCTTGTGGGGGAGATGCTTCGCACCGACACTTCCAGCCCAGACATTGAGACGTGAATATTCGTTGACAAGGCCTTTGAGTGGGATTTGGCGAGTGATAGCACTCGGTGGACTCTTTAGGGTGTCGACCAAGCGATTGAAAGAGTCTGTACACTGGAGGTAGCAATTGTTAATAGTGGCCATTTTGGCGAAGTGTATGAGGCTGGGGTAGAGTTGAAATTACGTCCTTCAGGGACACAGAGCCTTTGAAGAAAGAGGGGTTTCCAATCTTGCATATTTATTTGGAACCACCACTGACGTAAATAGATACAGCTGATCCAAGCTGCGACAAATATAGGGCTACACACACCAATCACTCAATGCCACGGGCAGCTGCAGAACGCCACAACTGGAAGGGTAGAACAATGATTCGCAGGCTGAAGGTCTTATCGTTTTCAACCCCCTGTGACAAGTGTGCCAAACGTAATCAGGCTGCCGAGACACATATGGCTAAATAATCGGACCCCGCTCTCTCCTCACCAACACTCGCCCAAATGTAATCTTGCCTGGTAAACTTCTTGATGCTCATAAGAGATCGAGAAAATGTCTGGTTTCGAAATAGTTGGGCTTGTAATTGGGGTGTAGGTTAATCCAGACAAAAGTTGCGGGTAGTACTAACGAGACGGGACCAGAATACCCATTTTTGTCAAGGGTTTGAAGTTCTATGAGAATGACGCACAAGTGCTCCGGCATCACAAAATCGTCATGAACGATCTGATAGTTTCGCTACACGTTCAACATTCGCGGTTTCGCCATTCTTGCAGTGTTCTATTGAAAGGTCTTGTTGAGGATAAGGACCTGGAAGATTTCCTTGACAGGACCACCAAGGAAGAATGGGGAAAAGCTCTGAATCAAGGTCTCGAAAAGAAATTGCGAGAAAAGCTTGGGTACCGATATCATGCGTATACCGAGACGATGAAACACATCCAAGAGAACTTGGAAAAGTTGGGAAAGGTGGTGGGCATGGGAAAGCAGCAGGTAAGAATCGACATATTTATATCATGCTGGAATTACTAACTGGATACTGCCCTAGCAATGGTATGAAAAGACTGAATACGAGAAGCAAAAGACGTGGCACAAGATTAAAAAATGTATAAAGCACAGCAGACATAAGCAACTCCTCGACGATCTCGAAAAGTACAACACAAAATTGGAGCAGATAACACCAGGGATATCTCTGCAGACACAGACATCAGTATCTCAGCCAACGAAAGTTGACTTGAACTATTGGGACTCTATCAGGCGGGCGGCCATAAGTATACACTGCGCACTTTGCTCTGGCTGGCTCTGCCGCTGTGCAAACTCTCACGCCACTCAGTTCCAGCTCGAGGATAGATTGATAAGGACACCAGAGCCTCATAGGTTCAAATTGGCCTTCATGATCCCTGTCATGAATAATGATGGCGGGCATTTGGAAAGCATCACTTGGAAAGATGCAGAGTTTGAAGCCCTGGAGAGCGAAAACATTTCGATGCAACGGCCTGTATCTTCAAGGCGTGTCTCGTTTTCGACAGGGCCAACTCTCACAAGTAGCAACAAGCTGGACAGGCATATCACAGATCTTTGCAGGGAATTGAACCGGCCTGCCGATCAATCTAATGCAATGTGTATCGGATTCATTCTTGAAAACGAACACAAGCATTACATCCACCTACCCGAGTGTTCCCTAGTACCACGCAAACCTAGGGACACAATCACTCTCCATCATCTGCTGTTAAACAAAGGACAGCTCGGCACGCATTATACGTTTGGAAATGAGGTCGTCGACCGATATGAGCTAGCCCTCCTACTAGCATCCTCTCTTCTACAGCTTCACGCCACTTCCTGGCTTGGGGATTGTTGGTCTACCGAGGATATACACATTTTACCCAGACACTCCGGAATGGCCTTTCGAGACTGCACATTCGTTATGCAAACCTTTCCATCATCTGCGATAGTTGCAGGGACTGACACATCTAAGCCAGGTCATTGTTCTACTCGACAGATGGTAATTCGGAACGAGGCAATATTCCGGCTTGGAGCGACATTGGTTGAGCTTTCTACAGTCGCAACACTTGGGTCGCAAGAAGAAACTGAAGATCATCGAATTACCGAGGAGCTGACTGATTTTAATACGGCCGAGAGATTGTCTAAGGCAGTCACGCTTAATAATGCGCCCGAGTGGAATGCGGTCGTTGATAGATGTTTGCGCTGTGGATTCCATTCCCCGCCGGATTTCAGGAAGAAGGACTTCAGGGCAGAGTTCTATCAGTGCGTGATAGCGCCGTTGGAGAAGCTGTATAATGATTCAAAACTTAGCTAGGAAACCCGATAGACAAACAAGCAAAAGCAATCTACTCGAAAACTAAAGTCCGGAGGTGGCCGAACTTAGGCAGCCGTGTCACCGTTTGTCTGTTTCGTCGTTGGTCAAAAATATGCGATGATTGTTCTTTTCATCCTCCTCGAATCTGCTTGGACAGCCAACAGTTATGCTTTAACTAGGCGTGATGTGATTGGTTGTCTTCATGGGAACGGAGGAAACAGGTCGGCCTCCCGCAGGCAAACGGACTGTTATGACGCGCTTGAATGTGAATGACGATTCAAAATGGACGCTTCACCTCACGGCAGAACCAACACTCAAACCTGCATTCTACTTTACAGGTCCTTCTAACAGAGACCTCACTGATTGACCAAGGTTGACCAAAGCTTGGCTCCAGTTGAATTCAGTATTCCTTTGGCCCATCCAACTGGAAGACCAACGAAAGAACGAAGAAATGGGTCGATCTCCTTGCATTCAGCCAGTTGCCCAGGACAGCAACAAGCCATCGGCATATGTGTTCGATTCAAATGGGGATACGCAGCTCATTCTGGATACATTTGAGTCTCAGCCCTTTAACTGGGAGATGGAGACAATCTCACTGGGGCAGAAAAGGTCTACAAATTCCTTGACGCGTCTGTCTTGCCTTTCGACTCTAACCTTGTACAGGGAAACATGCAATGAACCCCTCGCCGTGTTGGATAGCACATGTGATGAGTGTTCGGGGTTCGTGGCCGGCGACAAACTCGAACCAGACTGTACCAATGCCGACAGCTCAACCCTCGAAGAACAGGACTGGGGTTTTGGGGAGCGACCCGGAGACCTACCGCATCAGGTACAGGTTCGAATGCTAGTTTCGGGAAAACACTTGCGACTGGCGTCATCCTACTTTGAAAAGATGTTTTCTGGTCCCTATAAGGAGGGAAAAGCAGATCACTCAGGTCACCACCGAATAACAGCGAGCGATTGGGATCCTGAGGCATTCAACATCCTTTTGACAATCATACATGGATACCACAGAGACGTACCAAGGTCGCTCAGTCTGGAAATGCTTGCGAAGCTGGCCATAATTGTCGACTATTATGGGTGCCATGAGAGTATCGATGTATACGCCGACATATGGTTGCAAAGCCTGGAGTCGGAGTTACCCACTGTTTATGGACGAGACGCTATGATTTGGATGTTTGTATCCTGGTTCTTTTCGCGTGCATCTACGTTTCGAAGCATGACGCGGCTTGCATTACGGCACAGTGGGAAGTTAATTGAAGGAGAGAGCATTCCATTTCCAGCCGATCTTCTCGGTACGTTTGATGGTATTATCACCATATCATGGCCTTCACTAACACAAGATGCAGAAAAGATTGACGAAGCACGCCAGCTTTGCCTCACCAAGATTTTCTCGGGGATATATGACCTTCTTGATCGTCTGCAGGTAGGAGAGGAGTGTTCTTATGAGTGCTCAGCCATGCTCTTGGGGTGTTTGACAAAGGAGCTAAGAAAACATGGAATTCTGAGCCCACGTAGCGGGCCACCATTCTATGGGTTCAGCATTGAGGGTTCTATGGAAATGATAAGGAACATGAAAGAGACCAGGTGGTACACCTTCTCCGGTCGCTCCAGACAACATCTCTGTACCATCCAGGGGAAGTTAGGAGACCTCTTGGATAAGGTGGAAAATGCGCTGCCCATCTTCGGACTGATGGATTTTCAATTGCCTGAAGGGTCATGGGTTGGGTTCTTTGCTAACTACGACAGACTAATGGCACTCCGGTCATTATAATGGCAATGCAAAGTATGGGAGGAAAACAGATATGATTAAACAAGAAATTCATGTCCGATTCAGTGCTTAACTTGAGTTCTCACGAGTCAAAGCCTAGGTAGTTAGGGAATTGAGGGAGATATATGTATTTGTATCTATTCAGAAAGCAGCTTTATCTTCCTGATCTCATCTGACGGGCTCGTGGTAATACTGTAGCCTGTCCATCAAGATAAGATAAGCCTAATCGAGATAAGCATGACAGGATCCACTTTGATAGCAGTTGAACCGAGGTAGACCCACTTATCCATGACCTTCACTTATCGGGTACTTAATACTCTCCCTCCCATCGACATCAGCATTTGTTTCAGTAAGCATTTCTTCTTCTTCTTCATAGTCTTTACTATAAATATAAAAATGGCACCAACACTGGCTGATCAGGTCGCCGTAGACCAAGTCTCACCAGGAGAATATGTCTCCCGCCTCGATCCCATTCGCATGGGAAACGCCATGCCCATCGCCTACGGAGGCTGTACGGCCGGCGTCGCAGTCAACGCCGCATGCCGCACTGCTCCTCCTACTATGTCACTATACTCTGTTCTAGGCCACTTCCACGGCCCGGCCGCAATGGATAGGAAGCTGCACTGCACTGTCACCAACCTCAGAGACACGCGGTCTTTTGCTACGCGCAGAGTTCAGGTCAAGCAGCAGCAGTCCAGCGGCGAGTTTCGCGTCTGTATGGAGCTTCTTGCCGACTTTCACCTCAAGGAGCTGTCTACTTTGACCTACTCTGCGCCTACGTGCTCTGCTTGGCCTAGAGCCGAAGACTGTCCGGATCTGGAGACCCTCGTGAAGGGGCTGTTGGAGAAGGGGAGCATCAATGAGAAGCAGGGCAAAGAGTTTACCAAGACTTTTGGAGCGGGTTTAGATCTCTATCAGACCAGATACTGTCTCGATGGTGTTTCCTCTCAGAACCTACAAGGAGCATCTAAGCATGCCGTCACAGACCAAGATGATCGTCACATCACAGATAAAGTCTCGGCTGAGTGGTCACGCGGCCTTGGAGATCTCGAGACGTCCGCTGAGAACATGAGCGCGTTGGCATTTTTGATGGACGGTGGACTTGCATTCTTGCCCTTGACCCATAACCATATGTGGTTTGACGACACCACGGCTTGCTCGACTCTTGACTTTGCGCTGCGCATCTTTGTGCCTGAAGTCAAGATGGGTGAGTGGCATATCAAGGAGAGGAAGACATCTAGGGCTGGAGGGAATAGGACTTATTCGGAAGCCAAGTTGTGGGATCAGCATGGGAACTTGGTTGCTTCGAATACGCAACAGTCTATTTTGCGGCTGAGGAACGAGCCTGCCGTGTCTAAACTCTAACAGTATTATAGCCTTTGGTGAACTATGTACATGAAGACATTAATATAGTCATTTACCATTCCTTCGTTGCCATTTATTTCTCACATCAGTAGAGTCTAACCCCCACTCGGCGTTACAGAATGTGATGCCATGATCCATTCAATGGTCTTTCTACATGACACGACTCTCTAGAAATCGGACGTTGAGGGCCTGTGTTCCAGGCGTTTCGGTTGTGGATGAAAGCTGTAGTGCTTGTGATGACTCGTCTAGAGGCATTGGAGTCATGGTGCTTCAGATTGACGGGTATCTTGGGACTGGTCGGCAGTCACTGGCTCGGGCAGCTGACGTGGGTGAGAATTCCTGTCCGGGGTGTTGTCGAAAAGGGAGGGCTCTTCGCCCAAAAGCGACCGAGGCCAGTTGGGCACTCGTACATTAACAGTCGTCTGGGGTCATGTATTAGCGAAAATGTCGTTCAAAACTGAAGATTCTGGGGTCCGATGGCAGGGCATCCTTACCTGCCTGTTCTTGGGTATCATGACTCGCTCTCTCGATCTTCACTGGCTGCTCGCCGTCGTCCTCCATTCCTTGGGGCTCGTCCGTGTCCTCAGTCTTGGGAACAGGATAATCAGTGTATGATCGGTCGCTTATCGTCGTCTCATCGTAGTCGTCATTATCATCGATGACGATGATTTCTCGACCAGGCACGCCAGAACCTGATTCTTCGGGGGGATAGATCTCAGCAGTCGGTCGGTCATGATCGGGACGTGGTTCATTTCTAGGTTGATTGTCCATCTCAGCTCCGCCTTCAAGGCCTGCGCAGAAAACAGTTAGCAGAATACCAAAGACCTGGTCCAGTACAACATACCTGCTACTTGAAAGTTGCTTCTCTTTGAGCTTAGGAAGTCATCGACAATGTTCTTGAACGGTATGCTTGTATCACGGGGGTCGTATTCTTGAATTTCTCGCAAAGGAAGCCAACCAACTCCGCAATCGCGCGGGATTTCTGTGTGATCAAAGTACATGATCGGGTATTTTCTTTTCGAGCAGTGTTTCCCGCCTGGGAGATAGTCCGGGGCCCATTCGTACGTCAAAGTGACTGGGTTGTACCTGTAACAGGATGGAACCTTTTTTATAAGAAGCGTGTCCTTGACTGTTGTCGACAGAGAAGGGCCCAGCAGGCCACAGTTGCGCCACGGGAGGACCAGAACGGCATAAAATACCTTGGTGTCACTCCAAAAGGTGGTGTACACCTCACCGGGTTGGGGATCAATTCCGCTGGGACTCTGGTTACTCCGCGTCTTGGGGTGATGATGTCCATCTTGACCATTGAAGCTTTTTGACTGAGAAACACTGGTTTGAGGTCGACCCATCTTGGAGTAAGAAGGCCGTCTCGCAACCACGTTATTCATGTTGGCGAGTTCCGAGTTGCAGTCTAGCACCTGCGTTCCGAGCAGGCTGATCGTCTCGTCATAGTTTATGGTTGTACAGCCGTGCTTTTTACCACTGAGATGCTGGCGAGCTCCACGGATGGGGTTGTGGTTGAAGTGCAGTCTATGAGGTTTGCACTCGAGGATATACCAGTATCCCTTGTGCTCAGTGATGACATACTTGGGCTCTGCACGGCCATTCTGGTAGACTTGGTCAAACGAGATTGTCCTATCTCCGGTAAGAGGTCCTCGCGGTGCATCCAATCGAGAACGCTTCGGAGGTCGAGGTGCAGAAGGACTGGCTGGCCTCTTTTGGGGAGCTTCTGAGGTATCCCGTTGAGCTTCCTCTGGTTGATGACTGTTCAGACAAGTACTTAGCTCCCTTGCAATTTCGGTAGTCGGCGGACTCAGAAGAGGTTCGTTCGTCTCTTGAGAATAGAGCATAGGAGTGAAACGCGAGGTAGTTGTCTGGTCGAATCTTGGAGTGTCGGAGGCGCCTGGGATAGGATCCGGCCGGGGAGCGTTATTCGAAGCCGATAGGGCAGCACGCGCAATCCACTGCGTGCACAACTCATTCCCAAGCTCGGGGCCAAAGAGGTCCAAAAGTTCAAAAACGAGAGACTTTTGCTGATCCCAGAGCATCTGGCTATGCTCGCGGTCCTGGTCTTCCTTGGTAGCGTCATGCTCCGCCATAAGTTCTCTGACGACGGTTCCGGAGCGAACAATATCATCGACTTTCACTTTGAACGTGTCTTGGTCGCGGGGCTGCCCAGATTCTGAGCTTGATGAGCGCAGCAAGTTGTCGAAGTGGGCTTGAGCTCTCTTTAGCTTCTCCTGGTACTCTTCCTCTGGCGATTTCACTGGCTGGATCTGGAGAACCCATTTTGCAAGGTATTTTTGAATGTCGGCCACTCGGTCTGAAGGTGATGATGATGAATGGCCCTCCATATTTAGTTGGGCGGATTGGGATTAGCTCGCTCGCTATGTGATGAAACTATCGCCGTAGCAAAAGAGTGGACATTCGAATATTCAGCGACGGAATCTAAGAGTATGTACGCATGTGTACGATATGAAATGGCTGTTGGTAATGGACCATCTGCCAGCAGAAAACACGGCCCATGACACGTATGAGTAGAAGAAATTGAACGAGAAACGAGACCCTCTTTTCCAGATTTGTTTTCTCTTTTCTTACAGTTGACTGCATGATCCCCACCTCATCCAATTAAATCATTTCTCGACCAGGGGTATCGGCCGTTGATCCTCCAACAAATTAATCGACCAATAACAGGCTTCTCCCTTGTTATAATCCTTGTATGTACATTTCGTGAAGTTGTTTGTATGCATTATATTAGTTTATTAGAATCGTTACTTCTTTGCTCACCTGTGTACATGGATGATGCTGACCACCAGCCAAGAGGACTAACTAGTATAATACTATCACTTATTATACAGACTTCCAAGCTGATACATGACCAAATGCTTGCATTATGCAAGGTCTGTCTGGCAAGACTGCGTAAGAAGAAAGCATAGCTGAATCTAGTATGCTGTTCATCCCTACGCCCATCATCTAACTCGGTCATGGTAGATCGGCGATTACATGCGGTTTACACCCGGGGGCCCATGTGATTAAGATAACGCACAGCGATGACAAAAAAGCCATTCGTTTTAGAATATGTTAATCCATTCTCAACTGCGTTAGTTCCTGATGTGATTATTGCACGATATATCCAGTAAACGTTAGAAGTAGCACTGTGAATATATTCCAGACTCCCCCTTGAGTGGAGGTATTCGTATAGATGGAGGCTTACTATGTTAGTACGAGCCATCACTAAACTTTATTTAATTTCTGAAACGGTTTCTCCGTGATTTAGACCAGTTTTCCTCTCAAGTTTATGTCCGTAATTATCCCCATGACAGTTCTTATCTTATCTTATCGTCCACTATCAGTCCGCCGCGGCTCCAACTCCAGTCGGAACCAATTCTTGGGAGTGCGGAAGTATCGGAAGGGTTTCCGTGCCGTCCCCCGCAAAGTCGGCTTGCCGCGGCTCCATCAACAAACATACAAATGGAACTGACATGCTGATTATTATATTTTCAATCTTTCTTTTCTACTCTCTACGTTAACTTCTACCGACCATCAAAATGTCGTGGCTTTCTATCCCCTCAGACTCGCACTTCTCCATCGCCAATATCCCCTTTGGCATCATCTCTACTTCATCCAACACTACCCCCAGACCTGCTGTTGCAATTGGCGACCATGTCCTAGATCTTCACGCCTTCACCAACGGAGATGGATTCTCTGCCAGCTCAGAGATCCAGAAGCACATTGACGTCTTTTCTCAATCCTCCCTCAACGCATTTGCTGCCCTCGGCCGTCCTTTTCACCGCGCCACTCGGAGCTATCTCCAGGATGTCTTGGCAAAGGACTCCAAGCACCCCCAGATTCTGAAGGATAACCAGAAGCTCCAAGACTCTGCTCTTCTCAAGCGTTCTGATGTCAAGAACCACCTTCCTTTGACCATTGGAGATTACACGGATTTCTACGCCGGCAAGAATCACGCTTACAACGTCGGTTGTCTCTTCCGTGGCCCTGATAATGCCCTTCAGCCTAACTACACCCACTTGCCTGTTGCCTATCACGGAAGAGCTAGCAGCGTTGTTGTATCTGGTACTCCACTCCGACGCCCATGGGGCCAGCTCCTGCGTCCTGGTAACAAGGTTCCCGACCTTGCGCCATGCGAGAGACTCGACATTGAGCTCGAGATGGGCATGTTCATCTGCCGTGAGAACGACATGGGAAGTCCTGTCCCGGTTGATGAGGCCGACGAGTACATCTTCGGTTATGTGCTCATGAATGATTGGAGTGCGCGCGACATTCAGGCTTGGGAGTATATACCTCTCGGTCCCTTTACGGCCAAGAACTTTGGTACAAGTATCAGTGCCTGGGTTGTTCTTGCTGACGCCCTTGAGAATGCTAAGGCGGCTGGTATCAAGAACGATAACGAGCTTCTGCCGTATCTGAAGGAGAAGAAGCAGAACAATGTCTTGGATATTGACCTTCAGGTGGAAATTATCAGTACGTATACAATCTCTGCAGAGATACAATTACTAACAGCTATGCAGCCGCCGCTGGTAACAAGAACCACCTCAGCAAGACCACCTCGCGCAACCTTCTCTGGTCATGGCCTCAGATGATTGCTCACCACACCATCACCGGCTGCAATCTCCGACCGGGTGATCTTCTCGGATCAGGTACTATCTCAGGTACCGAAACTGGCACCGAGGGTAGTATGTTGGAACAGACCAATGGCGGAAAGGTCCCTATCAAGCTCAAGGATGGCGAGGAGCGCAAGTTTATCCAGAATGGCGACACGCTGGTGATTCGTGGCTCATATGGCAGTGGAGACGCCAAAGTTGGCTTTGGCGAGGTTTCTGGAACTATTCTTGAGCCTCTCCCTCTATCCAAATTTATCGGAAGTACGGAGAAGAATTAAATAGATTTAAGAGATCAATAAATAGACTGTATTTGCTTCATATTTCTAGCTACTGATTCCATCAAGCCTTGAGGTCATCCGGCGTATCGGGCTGGTTCTGCCAATGAGCCTTAACCACAGCAGGATGATGCTTCAAATTCTCCACAATCTTTCCAATTGTCGGAAATGCAGAAAGATCAACTCCAAACCTCTGGGCGCTCCAAATAGCAGGCATGAGGCAAACATCGGCAAAAGTAAACTCATCCCCAACAGAGTATTTCCCAGCCGTATCCTTCACAATCTCCTCATACGCCTTCAAGCCATCCGCCATCAGCGAGCGATTCCACTCTTCTGCATTTCCTCCAAGCTGCCTTACGCGACGAATGATGCGGAGGTTTGTAACCGGCTGAATATCCGATGAGATGATGCTGACGAGAGTTCGCACCGTTGCTCGTGTTTCGGGATCAGATGCTGGCGGGAGAAGAGCATGTTCTGGGTGCTTTTCTTCCAAGTATTCAAGAGCAGCCACAGATTGACCAATGCGGAAGGGTTTGTCTTTGGACTCGTGAGAAATGAGGACAGGGACAGAAGCCGAAGGGTTGAGAGATTTGTGAGTGTCGGACAAGTGCTCATCTTTGAGAAGATTGACAAAGGCCAGCTCGTAGGGAATTCCCTTGGCGTTCAATGCAATCCGAAGACGGGCCGAACAGGACGACCTGAAATAGGAATAGAGCGTATACTGAGAGTCAGACATTGTGAAATTCGTTGTGAATGTGCTTATGTTATTCTTCTGAAGCTGTAGTCAAACGGTGGAAAGAGAAGGATCAAGAACCTCCTCACTATAACCCTCCGAGCCACGCCCTTCTTATGTCAATAAAGCCATAGCATAGTAATCGAGTACGTATGTGGTACTTGCAATAATGTAACCTCTTACCCGTCGCTAGCCTCCAACTACCGAACCTTGACGTCGTGGTGGCCGGAACCATTCCGACGGAATGCGGGGTGAGTACTACAGTCCGGGGTAGTTCGGCACATGAGCGGCTTATACCCCCTTATGTAAGACAATTATCATTCCGAAGGGAATAGCCGAGTTGCGCGGTCATGTTCAGGGCTTAAAGTGTCTTTTAATAGTATTTATAAGACAACCCTATCGCATAGTTCGTCCAAGACGCCACAGTGTTCCACGATGATATCACCAAAGAGTCTCGACGTCGCTCCATGTCTGTGCTGATTGTAACATGCCGACTATCAATGAACAACCCGTTGCTTATTCGCCGAAGCCTCCAACTTTGGCATAGACGTACAAAGGAATTGATCCATCTCTTCTCCTCTTTCTGATCCAATTAATACCTTGATATACTCCCAAAACAACAATCATCATAGGGATCGAAATCACAATATACAGCCAGAACTTCTCCCCGCCAGGTGCATATGGATCTGACATACTGAACAGACTCGCAACATATGCCAACGGTACAAACACCAGTCCCAATGTTGTGATGTTTCTCGTTCTGTCGGCCGCCTGAAGAGAAAGCTGTTGTTCTCTGAATGCTTGCCGGTTTCCTGCTATGCCAGTGAGAGCAGTCATGGACGAGTTGAACTTCTCGACCCATGATCGGGCGTCATTGAACTGATGGTACAGCATTTGAAAATCGGCCGCAACGTCTTTCCAGGAAGTGATTTCGCGAGGATCAGGAGGCCCAAGAGGAATCCGTAGCTGGATGAGTATATCTTCCAAATCATGACAATACTGATGAAGTCGCTTCTCCAGGGTTTGGCAGTCGCTCCAATTCGCCTCGACAGCTGCCAGGTCGAGCCCCGTAAAGCTAGAGTGTCTCCGCAACGGGATCTGTGAGAGAACAATGGTTTTGCGCAACTGATCAAGATGTCTACTGTAGAGACTGGCGACGATTTTCTTGAGGAAAATGGAGATAATCTCCGGGGTCTCCCAGTTCAAATCTTGTCGCGATGCATAGTTTTCGAGATAAAAACACAAATCATCCCCGACACTGGTTCCTGGTGGGCCCGGCTGCGCCTTTGCCTCGACTCCTGCGAGAAAATCGACATATCCTCCTCCTGCGGGTTCACGACCGACTGATGAAACCTTGGACTTGAACTCATCTCTTATCATGACACTGCTCAATGCTGGGTCGCATATTACTATGCCTATATTGAATGAGCACTCAAACCACGGATAAAAAGTAGTGAATACTCACTAGTCCAGCCTTTTTCTCTTATCTCGTTCCACATAAAGCATTTGCGTTTTGCCGTGCCAACACCATCGAATTCACCATTGATTTTGGTAATACTGACACATCTCCCAGTTGCCGCGCACCCGAAGGCATCGTAGCCTGTCGACGAACTCGGTAGGGTAACCAACGCGCGAAAGGATAAGGAGAGGTACTCCTGCGTTGCAAGACTCGAGGCTAGCATGTTGTAAAATCCACCGCTCCTTGATGAGGCGGTGGCAGTCTGCTCATAGTTCGAAAAAAGCGACGGATGCATTCGGAAATGATTCCCGAGAACTGTCGCAATGTCCTTGTTCATGTTCTCAAATACGTACGCTGTCCGTCGAGGTTTGTCACTTATCCTGTCTCGTGCCAAACAGTCAGCCAGAGGATCGGGCCCCGAAATGGACGACACGCAGACCCCATCACTTTGCAAGTCGGCAAACTCAATAGTTCTAATTTTGACATGTCGTTCTTCCCAGTTGATTCCACATTTGACAAGTTTCGCGTCGGATTCGTTTAAACGTGGGTCGGATGCAGACAGCTCATTAACATAGTCCTGATACGGACCCTTCCATGCTATCCATGGCCTGCTCATTATGACGGCTGATGTTTATGTTTGAGGGTAAATTACGATCCATCTTTCAAACGCAAAAGATCCATTTAAGCTATTACAGAGAGCCTCGTTTGATCAGCGCAGATGCGATTGGGATGCCAAAGTGCATAAGTCAGGCAGCAGCGCGTCAAGGCTTTTTTGTAATTACATGCGTGCTTGATCATCACGTCAACCGATAAAGGGACAAAGGCATTTCTTTGCGAGCCAGGTTATTCTTCTGCTTATATTCTTTTTAATTCCCCCGTATAAGCACGGTCGCAGTTTGGAATGCAGTGAAAATATTATAAAGAGTCCAATTGCATAGGGTAAGTATAGGAGGAGCTGAGCTCGTGTCTCACTTCACATAACACCCAATTCAGACATGATTAATCAAGCTTAGTGCTTACTGCACGTTCTGACAACATTCATCCAACACAAGACAGAACTGAACATAAATCTCACCCGAGCACATTATTTGGGAAGACAGTATTTTCGTGTCAATCTATCTCAATCAACAAATTCACCATGTCTTTCGAACTTCTAAACCGTGCTACACACGTCATCTCGTTCGTTCCCTGTCTCTACGGCATCAGCCTCCTCACTCGACCCGAAGCCACTCTACGAAGCCTCCAGTTCACTATTCCAACAGATCCTCAGGCACGTAAGCTAGTTCGCGGGCTTACCCAAGTCTACGGGGTCAGAGATATTGTCATCAGCCTTCTCTTCTTCAATGCCAGCCTTAGTGGCGACAGGAAGCTTATCAGTTTGGGATATCTCGGGGCGCTCGGCATGTGCTTGACTGATGGATTTGTGGCGAGGTCGGTTATCGGACATGGGGAGTGGCAGCACTGGGGGTTTGTCCCGCTTGCTGTCGCCTTTCTGATAGGCCTCAACTATGCTTCATAGTGATGATACGAAATATAGATGGTTTTGGGGATTGGCTTGCATTGATGATTTCTCCTTATCTATCATTGTTTTATTCGTGGCCAACGATTTACTTTCCAACGCCATATAAATTGCCATTGGTACGCTGTGGACCAATTAAAGCATTTCCCCTGTGGCTTAGTTGGCTAAAGCGTCCGACTGTTATTCATAGACAATCGGGAGATCGGAAGTTCGAGCCTTCCCGGGGGAGAATGAGTGATTATTTTTCTCTTTTTTTTCTTGCGTCCTATATCACTTATTATTGCCTTGCTTTTTGTCAAAGTCACTATATTCTAGCAAGCGAGGTCATGCTGAAATGTCTTTCTCTCCCTCTTGTCACTACAAGTGAGGACGAATCCAGTTGATGCACAGGCCTTCTCGGCCCTCTATCATTACCAATCAGAAGGTCATAATACTACAAATACGAAGGTCATATGAGACCCGGGTGTCCGGAAATACAGGGATCAACACTAGCTCTCCCAGCGAATGCGGGCGGCAAGTGGGTTGGTTGGTTATCAGTGATGCAGAATCTCCTTGCATATTGAGCAATCACACCGAGGTGGACAAAAGCAACGACATTCGTCAACTATCGACTCCTTAGTCTGACCACTCATGTAAATATCGTGGAAGTCTCGTGCCACTTGACACAATCTGGGGTCTGCATGCATGTATGCATGACGATCAGTTGGCACAAACCAACGGTCGAAATAACTCACATGTCACCGGGTCGATACGATCTTGAGATATGATATCATACAACGCATTCCCAGATCAAAAACATGATATATTATGAATTCTATGGGGTCCATTCAACTGACATATGCCAAGTCTATCTCGGGTTAGTCCAACAAGATCAAAAGCAAAAAGAAAGTAGAGCAGGGAGAACAAGCGAGAGAAAGTGAGGCGGACATCACAACAAATCCGGACCCAAATGTGGACCAATACAGAGCTGAATCAACCAATCCAGACTCTGAGTGGACAGGTGCGTAGTTGATCGTCAACAAGAATTTACCGCCCATCTTGCTGGGAGTTGAACTCTTTAAAAACGAGGCACGGACTTAACAAGCTTGATATAGCAATGCCATCTATATCACGAGGCACTACCTGTTTCCTAATAGATAAGTAGAAGGTTTCATCTTTTAAAACGTTATGCTCTAACCTGACGAGAATTCCTATACATCGTCACCCCATGACCCTTTTGCTTGTCTGTGATTCAGCCTGCATACGCCAATTGCAATAGCGCCACCTACGAAATCTAGTGAAAGGGCAGGGCCCAGATTGCTGGGGGGCCAATACGGAATATCGCCCTTGACATTGTTCCCTCCGCCACCGAGAGATAAAGATGGACGAACTCTGTAGGCGATGTTCATATAAGTCACCCTCATTTCCCAGTGGGTGAACTTGGAAATCCCCTCCCTCTACATACCATCTTCCGTCTTACCCAATAGGAATTGCTGCATATCATAAAACTCAACGTTCCCTTTTCACTGCTTCTACAACTTGACCTATATCCTCATCCACTTGCCACATACCCCATTCACCATCATGGCCTCTACAGATAACCTCATCAAGACACTTCAAGGCTTCGACGCCAAGTCTTTCATCAGTGAAGCGGAGCGTGTTCGTGCCCTAGATGCACTCACACTGGCCGTGAGCAAAGTCCAGAGACCATGGGACATTGTCTGGCAACACTGCTGGGTCAACCTAGCTACTACAGCGTGTGTCAAGACTTTGATCGATGCCGGTGTTTTCACAAAGTGGGTTGAGGCTGGCGGTGGAGACATGACTTCTACTGAGCTAGCTGGGCTCACCAAGACCGACCCTGTGCTGATCCGTAAGCTATTCTGTCTAAGGCTCGAGATAGTCACTGACCCTGAAACAGGACGCCTTATTCGACAGATCGCTGGCCAGAATCTAGTCACTGAGACTGCTGAGGACACTTTCAAACCTACACCTTGGGTCCACGCGCTCACTGCCGATCCAGCACTGACCAATGTCTATGGGGCCCTATACAGTTTCATCAACATCCCCACGTTTGCAGCCTTTCCGGAATATCTCAAGGAGACTGGCTATAAGAATCCTACAGATCCAGACAACTGCAACTGGCAGTTCATGAATGGTTCCAAGGAGAACGTGTTCCAGTCCCTTGCTGCTAACCCCGTTGCTGCAAGGGAGTTCAACGATGCAATGGAGAGCCACTCCAAGTATAATCTTACCCCTTGGCCCGATGTCTACCCGACTGAGACTCTAGTTACCGGGTTCAAGCCTGATAGACCATTGGTGGTGGATGTTGGCGGCAGCAAAGGGCATGACTTGACCAAGTTCTATCTCCGTCACCCTATTATTCCGCACGGTAGCTTGGTCCTTCAAGACCTACCTGAGATCCTCAGAGAACTGACTATTCCGGATCATATCTCTGTGCATCCCCACGACTTCTTTACTCCCCAGCCAGTAAAAGGTGCCCGTGCCTATTTTCTGCATAATATCTTGCATGACTGGGGAGATAAGCATGCAACCCAGATTCTCAAACACATTGCTGATGCCATGGAGCCTGGTTACTCGAAGCTCCTTGTTCACGAGAGTCTGGTTAGCGCTGTCAAGCCTCTTGCACGGGTGACGACTTCCGATGTTGTCATGATGGCTTGTATGGGTGCCAAGGAGAGAACAGAATACGAGTGGCGCCAATTGATTGAAGGTGTTGGGCTAAACGTGATAAAGGTCTGGAGGCCGCTTCAGTCTGTGGAGAGTATTATTGAGGCAGAGCTTGCAAGGTCTTCTTTCCCCAAGAAAGACAGGTTCTGACTGCAGATGGGATTTTTGTATTATAGCTTTATTGGATATTCATTTCCTAGAGCAAGATAATATAATATCTTAAATAAATGCTTAATTTTAAGTTCTTAATAAGAATTATTAATTACTTAGCCTTATTATGAAAATATTAATAGTTTTTCTTTCTGAGTTACTCTTTTCAGGATTATATTAATA